>CAOLHI010004708.1:0-264197 GCA_948474755.1 Ctenosaura bakeri
CCGTAAACTATTTCAAACGGGGGTTTCCCAGTAGAAGCATGAACAGCATGGTTTACAGCAAACTCAGCAAACGGGAGAAGCGAAACCCAATCGTTCTGGTTTTCAGAAACAAAGCACCTAAGAAATTGTTCAAGAGATTTGTTAGCACGCTCAGATTGGCCATCTGTTTGGGGGTGATAAGCACTGCTGAGTTTCTGAGTGATTCCCAGGGTTTTCAAGAGGCAGGTCCAAAACTTGGAAGTGAAAATTGGATCCCTGTCCGAAATGATCACCGAAGGTAGTCCGTGAAGTTTCCATACATGATGAACGAATAGGTCAGCAAGTCGTTCAGCATTGGGTACTTTCTTTAGAGGAACAAAATGACATTGCTTGGAAAAGTGATCAGTAACAACCCAAATAACATGAAAGCCATGTGAAGAGGGGAGAGAGACGATAAAATCCCATGCGATAACCGACCAGGGGCTACAAGGAGCAGGCAGAGGTTGTAGGAGCCCTTGAGGCTTAGATGTGGGCGATTTAGAAACGTTGCAAGTAGCACACTGTTTAATGTAAGTTTGCACGGAGGAGTTTAGTCCAGGCCACCAAAAAAGGCGGCGAATCGCATGCAATGTCTTCAAAAACCCAAAATGTCCAGCAGGTTTGGAATCGTGATGACGATGAAGTACATGCTCACGGGCAGCAGGGGGGACGTAGACCTTGGTGCCATAGAAAGGGAGATTGTCAACCCACTCAATTTTGTCCTTATTTGCCGGGAGCCATGAGTCGGCATGCGCTGCATGAACGATAGCATCGCGGAGAGCGGAGTCACAGAGGGAGGAGGCAGAAAGCCTTGTTTTTGCTAATGTGCGAGTAGTTACTTGAGAAGCCAGGGAGGAGGCAGGAAATAATGCTTTGGAGGGGGGGACGTAGCAGAAGGTCCCTCAAAACAGGGAAGGCGAGATAGAGGGTCCGCCAATTGGTTGGAACGGCCAGGTTTGAAAACAATTTTAAACCGGAACCTCTGGAAAAATTCAGCCCATCTCGCCTGCTTAGGGGAGAGTTTCTTAACCGACTGCAAGGCTTGCAAATTTCTATGATCAGTCCAGACTTCAAAGGGGAGTCGGGCCCCTTCAAGTAAATGTCGCCAAGTGGTCAGCGCAAAATGAATAGCCTTGGCTTCTTTCTCCCAAATAGGCCAATTAGCTTGTTGATGAGAAAATTTCTTTGAAATGAAAGCACAAGGCTTGAGTGCTCCCTCAGAGTCATGTTGCAAAAGAACAGCGGCCATGGCAAAGTCAGAAGCATCTGTTTGCACAATGAATTGCTTAGCACTGTCGGGGAAAAGTAGCAATGGCTCTGTAGTGAATTTAGATTTCAAATGTTCAAACGCCGACTGACATTCAGGGGACCAACGAAGTTTGTGCGACTTACATGTAGATTCGCCTTTAGGTTTCCGTAACAGGTTAGTAAGCGGAAGCGCTATGGCTGCAAAATCCTCGATAAAGTTCCGGTAAAAGTTTGCAAAGCCAAGAAATTGCTGCAGTTGCTTCAAAGTTTTGGGGACGGGCCATTGCAAAATAGAGTTAATTTTCGAAGGGTCCATTTTAAGTGAACAATCTTGAATCCTATAACCCAAGTAATCAAAGGTTTGGGTGTCAAATTGGCACTTAGACAGATTAACTACGAGGTTATTATCTATCAGCCGTCGAAGCACTTCCCGAACCAATGATACATGAGATTCCATGGAGTCTGCATAAATTAAAATGTCATCCAAATAAATCAGAACCCCCTGATACAATAAGTCGTGGAAAATGGTGTTCAAAAACATCTGAAACACAGATGGTCCAGATTGTAATCCAAAGGGGAGAACCGTCCATTTAAAATTCCCCAGTGGGGTTGCAAAGGTGGTGAGCCATTCAGAGTCTGGGTCCATCCGAATCCTATGAAATGCTTCTTTAAGATCAAGCTTAGTGAAATATTTTCCTTGAACCAGATGGTCTAAAACGGTCCGTATCAGGGGAATGGGATAACAATTGGAAGAGATAACCTGGTTAATAGCAGAGTAGTTAACTATCAGCCTCGGATCCGCTCCGGGATCTTTTCTCTTTCGGAAGAAGACAGGACTCGCCGTAGGGGCTGTAGAAGGCTTGATAAAGCCACGAGCCAAATTTTTATTAAGGAACTTTTTGAGGGCAAGGAGTTCTTGCTGGCTCATGGGGTAGATTTTTGGTTTAGGCAGCGAGGCTCCGTCAATCAATTCCAATTTACAGTCAAATTCAGTGTGGGGGGGCAATTTGTCAGCCTCCCTCTCATGAAAGGCCTTCTGTAAATCACGGTAGTGCGAAGGAATTTGTTGCAATTCTTCATGGCCAATAGAGAAGCTTGCCTCGGAAGAGGATAGAGTGCCAGCGGTCCAGTCTATTTGGGGATTATATTTACGGAGCCAGTCGATTCCCAAGACCAATTCGAACTGCACCGCCTTGGGAACTAGGAACCGCATGCTATAATTATTTTGGTCCATTTGAAATGAGATGGGCATGGTGATTTCGCTTATTGCTCCTCCAGTCATTGAGGTCCCATCCATTTGAGTTAACTTGATGGGGCGTTCCAAAGGCTCATATAGAGTTTTAAGGGTCTTGGCCAATTTGGGGTGTAACAAACTTCTGGAGCAGCCAGAGTCAATTAGTGCCCTATGTACATGCAAGGTCCCATCTCCGCCAGTAATCGTAACCGTGGTATAGAAATGGGGAATTTTAGGAGTACTTACAGCTGTTCCCGCTGCTTTCAAACCGCCACCGTCGGGTTCAGAATCCCCATCTGTGTCCGAGGAATACGAAGAAGAGGTTTCACCGTCGGGAGCGGAGTCTCCTGTCGCTGCTGCAGGGTCCTTATGAGTGCGTCTGAGCGGTTGTTTGATGGCCGTTGTCTGACGTGTAGATTCTTTATTCCTGGGGTCTGCTCGTGCTCCTTTAGTCCCCACCGTGGCTTGGTTACTGGTGCAGTTGTTGGCAAGGTGACCCGGTTTCCCACAGGAGAAACACATGCCCAAACGGAGGCGTTTGTTTCGTTCCTCAACATTGAGGAAGGTGGGACGGCGAGGTTGTCGTTTTGTTAAGTCTTGTCGTTGTCGGTTCAACTGAACAGTGTGGGTTATACCCTCCACTTCAGTAGCTAGTCTGATCCAACCTAGCAGGGTTTGTGGGTTGGCCTGCATTAGGCACCCGTGTAAGATATCAGGATCTAGTCCATCTTTGTATAACTCGATAAGAATCTCATCATTCCACTGCACTTTGGTGGCCAGGTTTCTAAATTCACGTGAATATGTTCCCACGTCGTTCCTGCCTTGTTTCATTTGTTTTAGTTGATATTTAGTTTTTTCTAGTAGATGGGGGTCTTCAAACCGTTCACGCAAATGGTTCATGAAGAGCTGCAGATTTTCGGTTTCGGGGGCGCGGGTGTCATATAGGTTCGCTACCCAGTCAGCTGCCAGTCCTTTCATTCTCTGGCTGAGGTATCTAATTCGGGCTGCATCATCCCGAAAGAGGTGGCCATGATCGACCATGAAATTATTTGCCATAGTCATAAAGAAAGAGAGTTTCTCACCCTTCCCGTTGAAGGACGCTTTCAGGTCTCCCACGTTTCTGAGTAGTGGTGGCGCTGGAGCTTGCCCTGCTGGTTGCTGGGGCGGACCAGGGGTGCCTGCCACTGGCACAGCCGCTCGTGGTTCGCGTGCTGGTGTTCTCAATGTCTGCGAGGGACGGATGCTCATCTCACGTAACATGGTCTTGAGTTCGAGTATCTCCTCATCTTTTCTCTCCAGTTCTGTTTCCATTCGTGCCATTTCCGCCAGAAAGGAAAGGTCTTTGGCTGATGTGTCCCATCTAGCAGCCCTTCTGCGTTGTCTTACCGACATAAGCGGCTTCTCTCCCCAGACCCAGGTTGGCCGCTTGTGGGGGTTTTCATAGCCTCGCTCAGCGGTAAATTTGCCTTGGTATCCATGGACGCTTCGGTCTCTGCAGTTCCATCAGATTCTGCAGATCCTCGTTCTTCTTCAGTAATTAACTGATCCACTACTTGATGCATTTTAGGAAAAAAAGATTCTCGAGCTTTCTGTCAGGAACAGATTCACCCTCAAACGTAGCAATAAACTTTAGTAGAAGATTTATTGAAACATAGTGAATGATACTGTCTATCAGACGTTAAAGCTCGAGAATGGAATGCTTTCCCCCCGCCTTACACTTAAACAGCAAGTTTCTCCTGAGATAGTTGTAAAAGGACGAACGTCATCATGCCAAATGGTTCCTTTGAAATTCCAGCCGGAAGGAATGGTTGGCACCTGGGAAAGTTAACAGCCTACTATCACTATTTCCCCAGGCTACTGCTATCCTAAAACAACAAACATGGAGGACTCCTGACAATATCAGTCTTTTAGAATGCAGGGTCATTGATGGGAAGATTTTGCAATAGCTGGACAGCTATCAGATGGTAGTGCTATGAGGAAGATGGTGTGGCCCTCTGAGGAACCATAGAGGGATAGATTGGGAGCACAGGAGGTCTTGATTTTGCCTCAGCCTTTCCACCACACAACCAAGTAACATGCAACACCTGCTGAAAATTCCCCCTTCTCTCTGTGTGTGTGTTTACCTTCAAGTTGCCTGTCGACTTCTGGTAACTCCATGAATTTCATAGGGTTTTCTTGGGCAAAGAATTCTCAGAGGTGGTTTTTCCAGTTCCTCCCTCTGGAATATGACCTACAGCACCTGGTATTCATTGGTGGTCTCCCATCCAAGTACTAACCAGGCTGACCCTGATTAGTTTCCAGGACCAGATGGGATCTGGTGCCTTTCGGCTATTAATGATACAGGAGCATTCTCCAGTTTTCACTTTGGCAATCCTGTGTATCCTATGCACACATATTTGGGTGTACTTTACACTGAACACAAGAAGAACACTTCTAAGTACACATTGTGCTTGTAACTGTCTTCAGATTTCAGGATGTTCCAACAACAATGGATGGGACTAGTAATTTGCCTTCAGCCTGAAAGTACTTGCATACAGGCAAAATTAACTACAATCTGTGTACCAATGTTATTCCCCTGTCTTAGGCCATTTCCACACAGGCTTAAAGAAACGGTGCAGAGCGTCCTCCAGGGAGGATGTCTGCACCTGGGAGCAGACTGGGTCAGACCTACTTAGTGTAGTTCCACACCTCAGCCTGCTCCAGAACAACCCAAAGTGGTCATCCAGCATGCTTTTGAAAGAATGCTTGAAACAGGTCTTTCAAAAGCATGGAGTGCGCCACTCAGTGTCCGTGCTCCGGTGCAGATTTGCAGGCTCGCACCAGTACAAGCCTGTGATCTGCCGGGGGTGGGCTTTAGGCTGGCAAGCTTCAGTGGTAGGTGGAGAGCCTCAATCAACCGGAAGCCTCCATTTTCGTCCCCAGAGCAGTGTGGAGAGGTGGCCACGGACTGCTCCGGACCAGCCTGGACTAAAGCGTGGAGCCAAGAAGTCTGGTAAGTACTGGCACGGGGTGATTCCCTCGCCCTATGCGGAAATGGCCTAAGAAACAGTTCTGGGGTCCCTCTGTCTTTCTTCCCATGGCGTCTCTGTCCAAAAGAATGTGTGACTCCCCAGAGTTCCTCATTTGCAACAACAGGATTTTTTTTTTTGTCACAGTAATTATATATAGAAGAAATTCTAAATCTTGGTGGCTTGACTGGATAAGTTATTTTGGGGGCCTATACACTGTCCAGCCAGCATATAGAAGACCCTTGGTTCTCCAGTAACTTTTACCAAGTCTTGGCCTCTGCACATTGCATCACAACTGTAAATAAGTCTAGAGAGCAGAAAGCCTAAGAGAACAAAAGTTAAAAGCAAGGGGCATCAACAGGGAAGTGTTGAAGTGAAAAAGCATTCCCTTGGAATGAAGGAAGACCACTGACAACTGAGTGACCAACAGATTTGCAATATTCATCCATCTAGCCATCATATTACTCTAAAAGGGTGGCATGGGAAGGCTGCCTTTAATGTAATATAAATGTAATATAATGTAATATAAAGGTGCCCTGGTGGTGCAGTGGTTAAATGCCAGTACTGCAAGCCACAAGGTTGTGAGTTCAATCCTGCCAGGCTCCAAGGTTGACTCAGCCTTCCATCCTTCCGTAGGTCGGTAAAATGAGTACCCAGCTTGTTGGGGGCATGTATAGAAATATGTATAGAAATACATGCTATTTGTAGGTTGTTCGCCGCCTCGATTCATATGGAGAGGCGAGATACAAATAAATAATTTTTTTTTACAAAGTAAGTTTGAAAGAAAATATTCAAAGATTACGAAATTATCCCTCTTTATCTTTATCTAGTTGGTAAAACCCAAAGAAGGAACCAATAAAGCCCAGTACCTACTGGTATCTTACAACTGAATGACCTTTGTGATTTTATGGTTCATGCCTATAGCAAAAAATGAAGTTCTTATTGTGACATTAAATGGGCCAGACTTCCAGTATCAAATGTGATATTCAGCTCATTGCTCTGATCATGCAGGGCAAATTTATGTTTTTTACAACCCTGACTCTTCAGCAACAGTTATGCTGTTCATAAATTGAAAAGTCTGCAGTGTTTAATTAAACAGCTCTAGTTAAAGAATTAGAAACTGCTCTGGCGGAAATTCTAATTTCACTCATTCTATCCCAGCCTTATATTAGAAAGACCATTTTCATAGTCCAATAGAAATTGTTTCTTTGGCCCAGGCCTACCCGGTGATAGCACTCGATATTGTTTTGACATCAAACCATTCGGCCTTCCTCTGCCACCCCGCTCCACGTGTCTGCGAGGCCTCCAGACAAGCACGTAAACAGGCGCGGCTGGTAATTGTTGGACATTCCATTCTCCACCTAGGCAGGCAGAACAGAGCCAATCCGTTGCTTCAGGGACCTCTCCTGCAAACAGCTTTTTGCTTAAGCGCGACACTAACAAAGGCACCCAGCTCTGAGCCGATAGTCTTACAAAGCCAAACTAAGCACCTTGCATCTGCATACTGGCTACACTATTGTTAAATCAGCGCTAAGCCAATCATGTTAAACTTGACCTTTTCCAAAGCTTTGTCCCGCTCCAACTCGCATTGTTCTCACTGAGTAAGGTATGGCCTGCAGTCAGAATTCACCCTATAAAAAGCCCCCGATTCCGAGACCACCTCGGATTGCTCCTGAGTTCCATCCAGTCTTGCTGCCGCTGTGTCTGGCGAGCTGTCCCCTCAGTCCTACATACTGAGACTCCATATCCGTGAACTCATTCTTCAAGCTTCTTCAGGACTACAAGACAGGTGTCATATCACCCGTTTCCTCCGAAAATCCTTATTTCTAACTTTTCCATTAGCTGTGTGATTGTGGTGTCTTTACTGTTTGTTTGTTTTTCAATAAAACATCGTTTTTGCTATTTTACAACTGTCTGACTGCTCGACTGACCTGACCCCGTAGACGCTGGGTTGCAAGATCCTGCTAAGTTACCCTGCCTCTCGCTAGCTTTAGTGAGTGCTCCAGCTAATTTCCCCCAAAGTTGTGTTATTGTGGTTTGGTTATTTGGGCGCCCCTCCTGGGACCCCCAAAGAACAGGGTAACAAACTCCTTATAGCTTTGTATAGGGCAAGAGTCTTTTTAGGGAACTCTGTTCCATATTCAACCAGCATTGGAGATGGGATTGTTGAACATACAGGACAGAGCTTCTTGGTGTGGGAACCAGTCTTTGAAACTCCCATGTATCCCACTGCTGGGGGTCCAGCTGGCTTCTTCTTTTTGTACCTGTAGATATCAGCGTGGGTCAGTTGTTTTGAATATTTGATTAGTCTGAGGAGCTGGGGTTTGAATCCATACTCAGCCTGCCAAGAAAACCCTATGACAGTGTTTTCTCTGGAACTGACTTGAAGGCACATAACAGCAACAAATGCATCAGTGAAATATACTCTTATTTGGACACACTCTTCAGCAGGGTACTGCTAGATATCTTAATATAGGCCATGGCAAATGGATTACTGCTGCTGTTTTATTTATATGATTCTGTTGATATATTGATTATTGCTTTTACAATCGCTGACAACTACCATGAAGCTCCTATTTTGGAGTCAAATGGTAGGATTTTTCAAAATCATAAATAAATAGCATTACATTACACACACACACACAAGTATATCTCTGCAACAGTGGCAGTGCTACACTGCTTTTTAGTCCCTCTCTCCACTATTAAGCTGCAAGACAAAGATAAATCCCTGTTACAAAGCTGGCCAGAACCAGGTTGGTTTTCAGCTTAAAGGAGGAGCTTTCTTAAGACTGCAGGCCTGGTTTCTTTTTACCATTCCAGCCAGCCCAGAGTATGGCCTGGATAAAGAAAAGACAGCTTGGATTTCACAGCTGGATAAAGGCCTTTTTTTTTTTTTTTTTACAGCCATGCTTACTTAAGGCAGTCATGAAATTGAGAATCCAGCACAAGGAAGAAAAATATGTGGCTCTCCCTCCCAGAAAACAGTAATTACCTCCAAAAGCCAGACAACTACAACCTTCTTTCAGGACTGGAAGAAATAACAGTGTACAAAGATATGAAATAATTTTGCTCTCTTTGGAAGCCATCAATAGTTTTGCTCTCTTTGGAAACCATCACATGATGATGCAGGGACAGCCCTGCCATTAGGCCGGGTGAGGCCATTGCTTCAGCAGCAGCTTTGGATTGGCAGCAAATTTATAGATATTGATGTTTCTGCTACATTCCTCCAATACTTTCCACATGAGAGCTGGGCCACATGTGGCCAAGCAATATCAGGGCGTGGTCAAGATGGCAAAGGTTGTTAATAAGGAAGGACACACAAGCTAGGAGAGCCTCCAACAGTTTGCTTCTGGCTGAGCCTCTTGGGAACTGCAGGATTCCACCCCTTCTTCTCAATTCCCCTCTGCTCAATTAATTGAATGCACACTAATTTTGTACTTTGAACACAGTTTGCAGCAACTGAAATAAGCTGAGGACAAAGTGAGAAAGTAGGGAAAGAGGAACTAGGACATCAAAGCAGATGAAAAAGTGGGATGAGAGACTGATCAGGACTGCCCCTGCCAAATCAGAACAGTTGGAGGATATGGTACCTCTGTACTTTTATTAATGGGAACTGGTAGAGGTACTGCAGGGTCTTCTGTTTCAGCTACCATAACAGTAATGGCTGGCTCCAGATGCTATGAGCCTTGATGTGGGGTCATGGGAATACCATTTGCTGTTTTGCCTAAAGCAGCAAAATTCTTAAGCCAGCCTTAGAACTGTGACATTTGCTCTCCCTGAGATATGCTGCAAGAGTATGATAGACAGCCAATGCTTGAAAAAAGAATACTTTTTAAAAAGTAACTAATTTCCACTACTCATCATAGTGCTTTCAGAAAATAATTGATTGCTATGAACTCATTCCAGTGTTGAATAGTAACTTGTGTAACTTACCATGTTACTCATTAAATTTTCTTAACTTAAAAAAAAAACTTTAAAATTGATAACAGAATTGTCAACATTCCTTAAAACGCCCTTCTAATGCAATTTTTGAAAAGTAACTAGAAATACTACTTGTTACATCAATAAAGATATTTTGTTCTGCTGAGAACTGCTGTCCCCAGGGGTGGATCCCCACTGTATAATTATAGTAGCTTCATATCACTTTAACTGCAGTATCTCCATCCCACAGAATCCTGGGATTTGTATCTTTGTGAAGTACAGTCAGACCTCCACATTCACTCAGGTTAGGGGCACAAGACCCCTGCAAAAGTAGAAAAATCACAAATATCAAAATTTGTGTGAATCTGTGGGAAGGGGCCCAAGGCATAGTGGGGAGAGCAGGCACCCAGGGTCCAAAGCAGGTCAGGGAAAGAACAAAAGGGTGTGGGTTGGCATGGTGGCCCTATGCTTCCTGTCACTTGCCCATCTCCTTCCTTGGGAGTGGGGAGGCATTTGGAGGGGGTTTGGGGTGCTGAGAAATTGGGTTGCATGTCCTGATCAAAGCAACCAAGAGGGAAGGTCCCCCGGGAAAGAAGCACTTCAGGTGGGGGGAGGGCAGCAGGAGTTGGAGAAACTCACAAATAATCAGCTCCATGAAAATCAAACCCACAAATGTGGAGGGCTGACTGTATTTAGAATACTCCATTCCACTCCATTGAACTGTACCATTACTGGTTTTTGGCAGAGAACTCTAAGGACCTTGCTTAATAAAAATCCAAGGATTCCACACAGTAGAATCACAGTAGTTCTTGCTGTATCACTTGTGTAGTGACTCCAGGCAGGAAGAAAAATTGCAAGGTAAGTTATGCTGGCAGAGGAAAATGTTTGGTTTTGATGTGTGAGGTGGACATAAAGCCAAAGCACTTCTGCACATGTGAAAAGGATTTAGGGGTCTTCGTAGACTATAAAGTAGACATGAGTCAATAGTGTGATTATTGTTGTGTGCCTTCAAGTCATTTCTGGCATAAGTCACGCTAAGGCATAGCTATCATGGGGTTTTCTTGCCAAGATTTGTTTGGAGGGGGTGTGCCTTTGCCTTCCTGTGAGGCTGAAAGACAGTGACTTGTCCAAGGCCACCCGGGAGGTTTCCATGGCTGAGCCTGTCTCCCAAAGTCTTAGGACAGGGATGTCAAACTCAATTTCATCTTGGGCTGTATCAGCATTATGGTTGCCCTCAAAGGGCCGGTTACATCTGTAAGACTATATAAATGTATCTACTCTTTTATCATATTGTCTCTACATTCAGTTATTACTGGTTTTTAAACTGCCTTTCTTCTGCACCAACTTTTCTTTTCGTCAACATTTTGAGGTTATTTGATAATAGTTTATGGTCCCTATACCTCTGTAAAGTGACATAGAATTGGTCAATATATCCAAAGTGTGCCACTTTCTGCATCCTAGCCCCTCTCTGAGCCTCTTTCAGCCCCCCCAATCCCTCTCTGTGCCTCTTTCTGCTCCCCCTTCCCCTGTGGTTCCTTCTGCCCCCCTGCCTCTCTCTCTACCTGGTGAGCCAGATCCCCACATTGTAGGCCCCCAGCTACTGGTATTCTGAAGATGGGTCCAGCAGCCAGCACTTGTGATCTACATCTACTTCTGACTGTTCCTCTGTCCAACTCTTGTGAACCGCACAGAGCGTTGTCATGGTAACCCATGGCAATGTTCTGACAGTGAGACTTGGACAGAGGAGCAGTCAGAAGTAGAAGTAGATTGCAAGTACTGGATGCTGGGCCCCTCTTTGGAATACCGGCAGCCGGAGCCTGCAATATCGGGATCCGGCTTGCCAGGCAGGGAGAGTGCCGCAGCTGCAGGAGAGGTGCAAGGGCCACAGATTTGGCCCGCAGGCCTTGTGTTTGATACATGCATCCTAGGATCTAGTCTATTACTCAAACCACTACACCCTGAGGGCTCATTGCACCATGTATATAAAGTGTAGCCAATCTTTAAAATTTCCCACAATCACAATGTTCTATAGGGGCATGATGGGAAATTTAAAGATCAAGTGAAAGAAGTTCTCAGAGCAGGCATCAGTAGCGGTAGAACTAGTTACTCTTTTGGATTAGAACTTCCAGAATCCTCCAGCCAGCATGATCAAGGGAGCTGTAGTCATGGAAAATAACATTCCCAAACTCTGAGTGGTAGGCACTAGTAATACAACCACATGTCCCCTTCTCATGCCAGTCCTGTCTCAAATCCCTTTACTTGCCAACTTGTAAAGGAATCCATGCAAGCCAAGTTCTACCCACTTGCTTACCAAGAAGCAATACAATTTGAGGACCTGAAACGCTTCACTTCATATTTATGTTCTCGCTGTCCTACAATGATTCGTGGCTCCCTAAGGACTACACTACAAAATGTCTGGTTTCAAGCTCGCTCACTTTTAAAATCCCAAACCATAGCACAAATGAGAATACAGATCCAGAAGAATAATGACCTTCCACTTCCATGCTAACCTTTTTGGGGTTTTGCCTAAGATTTATTAGACACTTGAGAAGCCTGTCAGCATATCAGATAACTTTAATAGTGTAATTTGTTTTTATGATACTTCTGGTGAATATACAAGAGCTGACAACTCCCTGCTCTTGCATGCATACCAAAGAAAGTGTCGGAATCTGCTGATGACTCCCTTGAATTTGGACAAGCTAGTGAGAAGGAAACTGAAAGGTGTGCCAAAATGACAAATGGCCAACAAGCTATGACAAATGACTGACAAAGGACCCACCAAACGCCAGAAGTGTTCACCAGCAGTAGCAAAGTCCCATTTTCTTTTTGGAGTTTCTTAACATGCAATTGGAAGGCAAATCAATTTTCTGGCTGCTGAAGTTATAATAGTTCTTAACTTTGGAGTGAGGAAGTCTCTTCCTTTTCTGCTTTTCCTGGAGGGCAGGGAAATGGGGAAGTTACTTCCTGTGGAAAAGTATCTCAAATACTTCTTACATAGCATGTGATTGGGTTAAACCAACTCTCATGACCCTGGAAAGTCACAGCCTCTACAAGTCAGAGCAGACCAGAGATTAGCAACTTGTTTTCTAAAACCAGTTTGTTTTTTACTGATTAAGATGCTTGAAAAGTAATTTGTCGTAATTACTTGTTTTAAAAAATAATATTTTGCATCAATTGTTCCCTTGTTCACTACTTTTACTACTTCCTTTTATTTTAGGGATTGGCCAACTGAATCCTCAAATCCTTGGCGGGGATTCGAGATTCAGGAATCCAAATCCCTGTGCCAAAATAGGCAAACTGAATTTTTTGAATCCACCACCCAAACAGTTTGTTGGAGACCAGGACGCATGAAAATTTGGGAGACTAGACACATAAGGGGAGATGGCAAGTAGGTGAATTTTTCCCTTGGAGTAATAACGGCCTTTGCTAACAATTTCACAAATTACATCTAGGGTTGTATTCTAAAATATTTAAATTGAACATTTCATATTTAAGTTCAGCACTTGACTGGAAGCTACAGGCTTCAGATTTCAAGGACAGCTGAAACATTCCTTTACATAGCTCCCTTCCTCCCATAGCAATCTTTCAGACACAATTCTGGGGTTTCTAGTTTTACAAGGTGTCACAGCCTTCTCTGCCAAAGTGTGCTGGTGCATCATCAAACTACAAACCCCAGGATGCCATAAGGAGCTATGCAAAGAAAATCCAGTTTTCACATGGATTAGCTCTGTACTGTAGTATGTGGCCCTGTTTACACAGGCAGGAAAATGTGGGATTGAGAATCCACATTTTCCTGCCTGAGTAGAAAGGGCCTTCATGTCATTTTTAATCTGGGGAGATCCTGAGGCAAAACTATGACAATTGTCCTGCCTAGATTTCTTCAGAGGGAGGTTTGCCTTTGCCTAGGCTTTTGCTAAGGCTGAGAGAGTGTGTCTTGCCCAAGATTATCCTTCTTTCCCTTGCTTTTTAAACCCTTTTAAAAAAAAGGTTTCAAAAGATTCGAGATTCATGACATTCATGGATTCCCAGAACTTTCCAGGGATTCGGATCCAGAAAATTCTGGATTTGTCCCATTCCTTTTTTAAAAAAAACTAACTTAGGATTCATACAAGAGTGGCATAAAGCTTGAAAAAAACAATCTCAGCATGCCTCTAAAATGTTTTTTGAGATACATTTTAAAAGTTAATGTTATCTATTATACTAATAAAGGAACTTTGTCTAGATTCATGGGCTGGCATCCTGTTAGTAGCATACGTAGGCGTACCGGCACATGTAATTTTTGGTTATCACAGAGGTCAGAATTGATTCCCTTCCACCCTCCACGGTGACCAACCCTCCTTCCTATGGCCATTTTTTAAAAGAATTTTTATTAATATTTCACACATATAAAATAACTGGATATACACCACAGTTATGGATATATCCAACCCCCCCACCTTCCATATTTATATTCCCCAGTTGAGTTCTGCCTTATCTTCAATTTTTACAGAAGAAGAAATTCCTGTTTCATCTTCTCATAGATTTATATTTTTAACCAGTCCATTACTCCTTTCCATTCCCTTTCAAAGTTCTGGATAGGTTTATTTTTCAAAGAATTTGCTAATTTTTCAGTCTCTGCCATATCCAGGACTTTTAATTTCCATTCTTTCAGGTTAATTTCTTTCTTTTCTTTCCAATGTTGGGCATATGTCAACCTCGCTGCCATTATCAAATACAACAGTATCTTCTGGTGTCTTCTGATCTCCCTGTTCTGACCTAACATATTTAGCAAATAAAATTCCGGTATCATTTCAAAATTCACTTTACAAATTTTTTGGATTTCATCATGTATCCCCTTCCAAAATTTCTTTGCCATCTGACAAGTCCACCACATATGAAAAAAGGACCCGAACCTTCTCGCCATATTTCCAACACTTCGCATCCCTATTTTTGGTTATTTTTTGTAATCTCTCTGGGCTCATATACCATCTATGCAACATCTTATAAAAATTTTCTCTGAAATTTGAATTTGGCGTAAATTTTATACCTACTTTCCAAGCTTTTTCCCAAGCTTCTAATTCAATTGGATGCCTCACATTCTGGGCCCATCTAACCATTGTTTCCTTTATTGTGTCTGGTTCCATTTCTCTCTTCAATTACAATTTATAACGTTTAGAAATTCTCTTCCCATGATTTTCTTTCAACAATAAATCTAGTTCATTTTATTTTCTCTCAAACCCGTATAATTTCTGATCCATTTTAAATCTTTGTCACCAAGGGAACCAGTTTAATTCATGTCCATCGACCTTCAGTTCTTCTGCTGTTCTCATTCTGGGTTTATCACCATTCCATTTCAGTATATCTTGATATGTTAATAATTTTCCTTGTTTTGTTGAAGCAATTGTGAAAGCTTCCTGAGGTGATGTCCAAATTGGAAGTTTTGTATAGTATTTCTGCTTTATTTGTAACCAAATCTTTAATAATGTTTTCTGGATGCAATGATTGTTGAATTCATTATTCACCGCTGACCTGTTATAGCACAGATATCCGTGCCATCAGAATCTATTGTCAAATTCTTCCAATTCTTTTATTGACGATTTCTCTAACAGAATCCAATCTTTAATCCAATCTAAACAACAAGCATAATAATATATCTTCAGTGATGGTAAGTCAAATCCTCCTCTCTCTTTTGCATCCTGTAATGTTTTAAATCTTATTCTCAGTTTTTTTCCTTGCCAAATAAATTTTTGAAGATCTTTTCCCCGTTCTTTGAATACTTTTTCTCTTCCTAATATTGGTAGGTTTTGGAAAAGAAACATGAGTTTAGATAATAGAGACATTTTAAAGGCATTAGTTCTTCCCAAAGGAGACAAGTTTAATTTACTCCATTTTTCCTTATCGTTTCTGATCTCTTTCCATGTCTGTTGATAATTATTGCCAAATAATTCTTGGTTCTTCTTTGTAATAAAAATTCCCAAGTATTTTGTTTTCTTAGTTAATTGACATCCTGACATTTTTCCCCAGGTCAGTTTGCTCTTCTTTTTGACATGTTTAATGTCATTACCATTGTCTTTTCCTTATTGATCTTATATCCTGCCAGCTGTCCAAATCCTTGCAAGATTTCCAGTAACTTTTGAATTGATTCTTTTGGATCCTCTAAAAATATTATAACATCATCTGCAAAGGTTCTTAGTTTTGATTCCTTTTTTAAAAAAAATTCAATCCTCTTATCTGTGAGTCCTCATTTATTATGTTTAGCAATACTTCCAACACTGTGATGAATATTAATGGTGAGAGTGGACATCCTTGTCTTACCCCTTTATATATACAGAAACTTGCCGAGACATCTCCATTTATTAATAGTCTTGCAGATTGATCTTGATAGATCATCTCTATCCATTTACAGAAATCTTCTCCAAAATTGTATTCTCTCAGTCAGTACCCGATGTATGAATATCCAAGAAACATTATCAAATGCTTTTTCTGCATCAAGAAAAATGAATGCTGCTTTCTTCCCTGGGTTTTTATCATAATACTCAATTGCATCAAGTGTTATTCTCACATTGTTTCTCATATGTCTGTCAGGTAGGAAGCCTGTTTGTTCTTCTTGCATCTTGTCCTGTATTATTTTTCTCATCCGCTTTGCCAGCACTGCTGCAAAAATTTCATAGTCTGTATTCAACAAAGAGATTGGTCGATACTTCTTAGCTTCTCTTTTATCTTTCCTCTCTTTAGGGATCAATACAACATTTGACTCACCCCAGGATTTCGGTTTCCTTTGCTTCTTCATTTCTGCCATAGTTACATGACTTGGTTGAATCAGTTCTTTTCTAAATTTCTTGTAATATACAGCTATGAAACCATTTGGTCCTTGTGCCTTATCAATTTTTAAATCTTTTATAGCTTCTTATAACTCATTAATTGCTATTGGTTTATTCAACTGATTTTGTGCTTCTGCTGATACTTTCCAAATATTTATTTTCTTAAAATATCCAGACAAGTATTTTCCATATTGTTGAGGGCCTTATGGTCATTTTTGCCCTACACTGTTATAGTGCTATTATTCCACTTTCAAAGCATCCTATGGAATCCTGAGGTTTGCAATTTAAGGAGGGGCATTTAGAATTTTAAGCCAGAGAGCTCTTTAGCCTCACTAAACTACAAAGTCCAGGATTCCACCATAGCAGTGTAAGGTCAAAGTGGCCCAAGATGGATGGAGAGCAGGGGATTGCATTGGAGAAGTGTCTGGCTCTGTTGCTGTAGCTAGGCATGACATGTTCACATCATTTCCTGATACCTCTGGAAGACTCCATCAGACTTTAGCAGATGATGTAATCATTCTGCACCCAGTCACAGGGACACAGCTAGATAGACTAATTCCACCATACACACACTCCAGCAGCAGCAGAATGGCCATGAGGGGGGCTGTAGAGGCTCAATGGTAAGCCTGGGAATGTTGCATGGCCAGCTGTAGTGTAGTTCCATATACAAAATTACTACAGTATAATTTGCCATACAGGATTCTGAAATGTGCTTTTATGTGTTCGAATCTCTTTATTAACCAGTATGACAATATAACCATATTTATCTTCAAATTTCCATACACTGTAAATCCATTTAAACATATATATATATATATATATATATATATATATTAAAAAAACAAAAACAAAGTCAAGTCCATGTATATAATCATTACTTAAGTAAAAGCAACCATTAGTCCAAGTCAAGATTCCTCAACTCCTCGTCCACACCTAACATTTTTCCCATCTAAGAAGCAGAAAGTATAGATTTGGGGAAATAGATATGTGGTATAAATTTAAGTTGGTTGTTACTAGCTAGTATTCACCAATACGATTTGGGGGGAAAAAGAAGAATAAAAGGAAGAATGTAACACGAAGAAATAACTGAGTAACCATATAACCGAGTAATGAAAGGGTGTATTATAGATAATTAAGAAAAATATTATTTATAAATATAAATAGATGAAATGTGCTTTTAAAAAGTAAGTAACCCCCAACAATTATAGACTTTAGAAACTCTCAAATAGACAACATGAAGTTTCAGTCCTACCCACCAATAAGGAAATGAAAAAAAATCACAGTTGATATTTTACTAATAACACCTTGCTAGATAGTTTGTTTTTAGGTTCCTTGCAGGGCTGATCAAAAGCAAATTGTCAAGCTTGCCCTGAGGATGGCAGCAAGCCTCCCTCCTGTCCAGTCACAGGCATGCTCCGTTTCCCACTGCTAAACAAAAAGAGCCCCTTCTATTTGTATTCTACTCCCCTCACTTAGGATTTTGAACTACTGCCTAATTGGCAGCAAAGTAATTTTCCCTCTGGTGAATGATGAGGTAATAAACCAGTGGGATGATCAATACCAACTGATGTAATTTGCTGAAAGACAGCAGCTTCTCCCGTGTGTGACCCAAAAGGAAACACCAGCATTGGACTGGGGGGAACTGAAACAAGGCTGCTACTCAGTATTCCAGGAGAGTAGGAAGTAATGGGATCCTTGGACCAGTTCCCTGCTTGCCAGCCCACTTGCTTGTTTAAAAGAATTGGAAACACACCAACTTTTGTTAGCCGGAGGTTCTCAAATATGACCCTGCAATGCCTGATGCAGAAGTCAAGCAGATTCAACTTACACAGATGGGCTGCTAATGGACAGGGGAGTTATAGTCATAAATGAGTTATGAAGCATGGCAGCACTACTTTCTCCCTTTATGTGGTTCTAAGAGATAACTTGATAAAACTCACACCCTTATACTGCAAAAGCATTGTAAGATCAAAGGCCTATATGGTTCAGCACTATGTTTCTGCAGTGGTCACTAAAAAATGTCCTAACAGGAAGTCCGTTAGCAGGACACATTCCTATTCACATCCCCCAGAATTCAGATAATTGTTGTTGTTGTGCCTTCAAATTTGGCAAGATTTCTTCAGAGGAGGTTTGCCATTATTATTCTCAGAGGCTGAGAGAGTGTGACTTGTCCAAGGTCACCCAGTGGGTTTCCATGGCCACATGATGATTTGAACTCTTGTCTCCCAGAGTCTTAGCCCAGTATTCAATCGACTACACCATGCTAGATCCCCATATTCAAGGAGTAGGCAGGTGCATTAGTTTCAGAGTTTGGGAAAGTTAATATTTTGGGGCCATAGCTCCTATAACTTCTCACTGGCCATTATTATCCTGGACCATTTCCATACATGATTATAATAGTTGGGGATATTTAGGTTCGGACTTTGAAATTTGTCAATAATATATATATGTGCATATTTTGTATACAATTTTCTGTGCACATATTTTTACTGACTAGCAAATTCCATCCAAATGCATCCTACCTACTCTCAAAGAAGAGCCAGCATGATGTAGTGGTTTGACTATTGAATGATGACCCTGGAGACCAGAGTTCGATTCTCTGCTTGGCCACGGAAATGACTGGGTGACTTTGGGTGCATCACATACTCTCAACCCCAGAAAACCCAGTGAAACATTCACCTTAGGATCATCATAACTTGGAAACACCTTAAGGCACTCAACAACAGCTCTTAAAGATCTCCAGTAATCTCAGAATGCTCTAGAATACTCCCAAGTAAGTTGTTACAAATTCCATAAATGGAAAGCACTCTTAAATAACCTTTACAATATACAAAATCCTCATCGTGCAGGGACCTAAGATCATGGCTCTGTAACAAAAATTTTGCTTTGCATGCCAAAGGCCCCAAGTCCAGATCCTGGCCTCTTCAGGTACAATTGGGAAAGCCCTGTTTCCAAAATCCTAGAGAGCTGCTGCCAATTAGTGTCTATTACACTGAAATAAATAAAGCAATAGCCTGATTTGGTAGAGAGCAATCTAATTAATTAATAGGATACACAAAGTGGCTTACAATATCAGTTAAAACAAGGTAACCAAAACAATACAGTGGGCCCTTGGTATCCTCTAGGGTTTGGTATCCTTGGTGTCCTCCATGACCCCTGTGGATATGAAAATTTGTGGATGCTTATATCCCGTTATGTGCAGTAGTGTAGCAAAATGGTGTCCTTTATATGAAATGGCACAATCAACGTTTGTCTTTTGGATTTTTTTGCTTCTGAATATTTTCAAGACGTGGAAACAGAATCTACGGATATGGAAGGATGACTGTATATAGCAGAACAGTTTAATAAGCATTAAACAACCAATCCAATTTAAAACACAATTAAGAACACATTCAACACATACTAAAATATTTAAAAATACAACACATTCATTGAATATCTTTCTGCCCCAACCAGTCAAAGGCTCAATGCTTGTTTAAATAAGAAGGTGAAAAGAGAGCAGAGAGAGGCCAGTGGAGTCTCCCTTGGGAGGGAGTTCCATAATCTAAGAATAGCCATTAAAAAGGCTGTCTCTTGCATTCTCACCAGACAAATTCTTGAAGATGGTTGCACAGAAAGAAATCCTTCCTCAAAAATTAAGGAACGACGCTTTGAACTGTAACCTTCAACGGGAGATTAGAATTTTGCATAAGCAATTAGAGTCAGAGAATTTGATACAAATTGAGAAGAAACTAAATTTGATTAAGCAAAAACACTTTGAGAACATTAACAAACCTGGTAAATGGTTGGTGTACAAATTAAGAAAGACAAGGAGGCTAAATTTATTATGATAATCTGGAAAGGAGAAATGTTGGTCTCGGAACAAAATCTAATTAAGCAAGTCTTTCATAACTATTACTCCAAACTATTTAATGTTGCTGATACACCAGAAAATAACATTAAGCAAATCTAAAATTATCTGGATAAACAAAATATTTCAAAATTGACTATGGAACACCATAACACTCTGATTGCACTGATAACTGTAATGGAAGTTTCAGCTGCAATTAAAAAACTGAAGATTAATAAAGTTTCAGGACCAGATGTTTTTTTTGCTAGATATTATAAAGTTTTGGAAGATGAAATATTACTCCCACTTCAAGCCACATTTAATGAAATTATTAAGCATGGGAAGCCACAGTCCTGGAACCAAGCTAACATTACATTCATTCCTAAAGAGAGGAAAGACCCTACTGATCCGGTAAGTTGTAGGCTGATTTCATCACTTAACACTGATTATAAGATCTTTATCTCCAATTTGGCTGAAAGATTAAATAAAGTCCTGCAGTCAATCATTCACAAAGATCAGAATGGATTTTTGCCTAAGAGGTTACTAAGAAACAATATTTGATCAGTCATAAATATGATTAAATATTTTGAAAAATAAATAAATGGAAACTAGCTCTGATTTTTTTGATTTTGAAAAGGCATTCAACAAGGTCTGCTGAGACTTTATGTTCAAAGTATTGTTAAGAAAGGATTGCGGACAAAAATTTTTGAACTGGATTTGTGAGATTTATAAAGATTAGTCTGCTCAACTTATTATTAATGGTGAAATGACAAACCCTTTTAAAATACAAAAAGGAACACAACAAGATTGTCCTATCTCCCCCTTGTTATTTATAATGATTCTTGAAGTTTTGGCTTCTGATATTAGAAATGACCTGCAAATAAAAGGAGTGAAGATAAAACACCATGAACATAAACTTAAAGCATATGCAGACAATTTGGTGATCTCTCTAGAGGATCCCAAACATAGGATTGAGAACCTGATTCATAAATTGATTAAATTTGGAGAGATCCCTGGGTTTAAGATTAACAAGGACAAAACTAAAATACTTACTAAAAATATCAGAGATAACGACACTCAAGATTTGCTCAAATTCTCTGGCTTCCACCTTGATAAGAAAATAAAATATCTGGGTATATGGGTCACTAAGCAGAATAACGAACTCTTCGAAACAAATATAAGAAAATTTGGACTGAGATAAAAAAGGGTTTCAAAATTGGTTCAAACTAAATTTGTCTTTATTGGGGAGAATTGCCACCATTAAAATGAATATACTTCCTAAATTAAATTATCTTTTTCAAAACATTCCAGTCATTCACAACAATAAGATCTTCATTGAATGGCAAAACTACTTATCAAATTTTATCTGGAAGGGAAAGAAACCCAGAATAAAATGGAAATTGTTAACTGATAAAAAAGAAAGAGGAGGTTGTGGACTACCCAATCTTAAAACATATTATTATGTGAATGCACTCATGTGGATTGCAGATTGACTTACTTTGCAAAATGAAAGAAATCTAAAGCTCTCAGCTTCGAATTTAAGGTTTGGGTGGCATGCCTACCTTTGGTATGGCAAAGTCAAGATCGATAGATATTTTCTTAATCATTCTATAAGAAGATCTTTATTAAATGTACAGTTAAAATTCAAAAACAAGATTTATAAAAGAATTCCATAATGGGTGTCACCCCACAAAGCCTTTTTTGGTAGGTGGAAAACCAAGCATGAAAAATGGAATCACTATAAAGTTATTTTAATTGAGGAAGAAAATGGATTTTCCTTTCAATGGTTTTTATACATGCAGATAAAACAGCGATATAAGATGGAATTTAAATTAGAAGGGTTCCAGAGTATATGTAATAAAAACAAATTTGAAATTGCAATATTTGAACAGCCCAATCATCTAACTCCACAGATTTATAAATATATTCTGGATCAAGAATTACAATCAGAAACCATCAAAGATGTGATAATAAATGGGCTCAGAATATTGGGAAAGAAATTCAATTGGAAGACTAGAATAAGAGCTGCAGTAGAAACCAAAAATTTACATTATCTCAGGATTTGAAGGAAAATTACCTGAAAATAGGTGGTACTTAAATCCCTCCAAGTTACAGAAAATATATAAGACTCTTAATAATAAATGCTGGAAATGCCATGAGGTAGATGGGACCTTTTTTTTCATATGTGGTGGACCTGCCCATGTGTAAAAATATATTGGAAAACTATACATAAAACAATATCTGAAATTCTGAACGTTAACATTCCATTTCTACCTGAACTTTTCTTATTAACTATGCTGCCAGAAATAGAACAAACTCTGATAGAGAAATACTGGTGTATTATTTTATACATAATAATCTCGGCAAGGATAGTATACGTGAAGTATTGGAAGCCTGATAAAATACCCAAAATAGAGGAATGGACCATAAAATTACTTGAAATGAAAAGTTGTGACATCGTAACTCGAATACTGAAAAAGAACCTTAAAGATGATTATGAGGCTGAATGGTCTCCAGTACAATCATATTTGTAAACGTATACTTGATAGTACATATATTAAACATTCAAACTTTTGCCCAGTATAAGGTTGTTTATATAGAATGTAATAGTGCAGTAATGAATGTTAAAAGACTTATGTACGCCTGCTGCACCATTTGAACATTGCAATATGTCTTGTTGAGTGTATTTAGTAGATTGAATGAGCGTGTAAAGTGAAATGAAATCAGATATATATTGGCAGAAAACAGGTAATGATAGTTAGAAACTTCAAAAAAGCTTGAAACTGCTCATTTATGTGGAAATAGGGCTATCTTGTTTTATTTAGTGCTTTGATTGCAAAACCATCAAAATAAAGTTTTGGGAAGTATATTTCACATAGGTTAACTATAAACAGAGAGTATGTATAGTAACAACAAATCATGGAATCATATTCTAGTCAAGGACTGGTTAGATTATTCTAGGGGGAAAATTCTACTTTCATGTACAACAATTGTAATTGAATGTAAATTCTTGTTGTGTACAAGTTATTTTTCAACCATTTATTTTATGTTTTTATTTATATATGAGATAATCAGAATTGTTTTGTTTATATTATTGTATAATAAACATTTTTTTTAAAAAAAAAAGAATTCCTTTCTCAAAGACTGTGGGACTTCACTTATTTCGCAACATGTTAATTCCGTATTGCTATATTCGTTTTTTTTAAAAATTATATTCTTTATTAGGTTATATTCTGTGGTATAAAATTGTAACGTAAACAAAGTGTAAAAGAAAAGGGAAAAATACATTAATCTAAGAGAATAAACATATTGATAATTACAGCGTACCATTTGTATCTAAGAGAACAAACTGAACAGTAGCTATACATACATAACTAAATAAGCATAGTCTGTTAAATATGTCCAGCTCTATCTGAGTAAAAATACTAAGAATGCCTTCTGATTCTTTAGTAAAAACTAATGATTTTCTGTGTATATCATCCTAGTAACAGAGAGAAACTGATAAACTCGTCAATTTAAAACTTATAATTTGGTTCTCCCTGTGTCATATTTGTTTTTCTCTTCATAACACTTCCTTACATCCCCATAGTTCAGTTTATCATCGTTGTCTATATTAATCCTCACTTTATTTACTTAAATTGGTTCTGTTAAATTTATGTTAGCATTGTGATATCATCTGCTATGTGTATGTCTGCCGTGTAATGTATCAGTTACTTTTTTTTTAGTTTGTCTTTGTGATCTGTCAAATCCATTGTTCATTTCTTCTGTAACTTTAAAAAACAGTTTTAACAGTAGCATTTCGTCGAGTAAACTGATCTATTCATCTAAAATATCTTTTATCATCAAGTTGAGAACCTGCTAGGTTATCACTATCTGAGTCAAATATTTTACTGCTTAAAACGTAATCCTCAATAGGGTTCCACTTGTCTTTTTGTGATTTCCCTTCCAACATTACAGTCATTTTATCTAATTCTTTAAATTCTATAAGTTTTATTAGCCAATCTTCTATTTGTGGGGTCTGTTTGTTCTTCCATAATTTAGCGTATATAACTCTGGCAGCAGTGATCATATACAAAATTACTCTCCAGAATTTGAGTTTTACAGATTTGTCCACTCTATGAAGCATGTTTAATAGAAAGATCTCAGGTATCTATGGAATATTTATTTGCAGCATATCGGACATTATTTCTTGGATCTTTTTCCAATATCTTTTGGCTGATGAGCAAGACCACCACATGTGATTAAAAAGTTCCGTTTTCTGTTCCACATTTCCAGCAATTATTTTCTTTAGTTTTGTATATCTTGCTTAATTTCACAGGATCCAGGTACCATCTGTGCATCTTCTTCAGGTAGTTTTCTTTCAGTGACTGAACCAGTGTAAATTTCTGTGTTTCCATCCAACTTTTTTTCCATTGATCAAGATGTAATTCGTTGCCTATGTTCTGAGCCCATCTGATCATAGTGTCTTTAATTTGTTCAGGTTCTAACTCTCTTTCTAGTAGTATTTTGTACAGTATTGCTATATTTGAGAGTCCTGGAGGTTTGCCCCAATGTCCTGCCCTGACAATGCCCCTGACTTTCAGCTTTCACTAAAACTTGTCAACTATTGCTTCTCACCTGTAGTTTCTGCTACTTATTTCTGCTGCCCTTCTAGAGTTAGAACCTTCCTTACACCAACTCATCTTACATATGAAAATGCAAACCAGCCTCACATGGTTCTATAAGGCAGTAAAAGCACATGGAATGTCCAAAGCTAGAAGCTCTTCTGAAGACTGAACCCTGAGACACACAAGGGACTTTCCAGGGATTTAGCATTCTCGAGAAGGTACACTTACAGTCTCTGGCATCTGCATCAACCAAGAAAAGGGAGAGTGCAAGAGCTGAAGCCCCAGGCCTTCTCCTAAGGATCGGATGACATCAACTTTGCATCAAACTTTTCTGTTTGCCTCCACATTTTAAGTGGGGAAGTCTGCTTCTATTGCATTTTTATTGCCTTGCAGTGATGTTTTATGACAGTGGTTTTTATTGTTTATATTGCATTTTTGGTTGTAGGATTTTTTTTAATTCTTCAGTGTCCTGATATCTTTTGACATGAGGTGGTTTATAAATATCTTCTGATAAAGAAGAGCAACACTAAACAGGACATTGGCCCTTTCCGCACCAGGGTATTAAAACAGTGCAGAGCCACCTCTGACGGAGATCGTCTGCACCGTGGAGTGGATTGGGGCGGACTATTTTATCGTAGTCCCGCACCTCAATCTGCTCCGAAGCGACTGGAACTGGTGGCACCACGTGTTTTTTAAAAACCTCTTTTCAGAGGTTTTTAAAAAGGACGGAGTGCGCAGCCCCGTGCAGTGCCGTCACCATGCTCCGGTGCAGATTTGCAGGCGCGCACTAGTGCGTGCCTGCAGATCTGCTGGGGGCAGGCTTCCGGCTGGTGAGCTTCTCTGGTTGGTGGAGACCCTCCGCCAGCCAGAAGCTGCCATTTTGGATGCCGAAGCCGCCATTTTGGATGCCAGAGGACTGCGGATCAGCAAGCTTGCGCTCCTCCGCATGGCGACAGACTTACCCGGCTGCCGGTAAGCTCTGTTTTAGCGTGTTTTCCCCGTTTCCCCCTCCACATGCGGAAAGAGCCATAAAATGTATCTTTGCACTGAAAGTGGAGATTGAAAAATGCAAATGTGGGTGTTGCAGGGTAGGTTGATAATCCTGTCAATAGCAGCAAGACTGGGAAGAGGGGTATTAGCCCTTTCCTGCCCCAGCCCTGCAGCAGTACTGAATGAAATCTTTCAATGCTGGCGTTGCTTTGGAGGTGTAAATCCGCTGTTGGTAATGTCTTCCCTGTGCAAATACTAAGGGGTTTTCTGCACTACACTGTTATAGTGCTTTATCCCACTTTCAACATCCTATGGAATCCTGGGGTTTGCAGTTTAGTGGGGGCAGTTTAGACTTCTGAGCCAGAGAGCTCTTTGGCCTTGGTAAACTACAAACCCCAGAAATCCACAGGATGTTGAAAGTGGAATAATAGCTCTATAACTGTGTAGTGCAGAAAGGCCCCCAATTCAGTAAAGGAATAAGGAACAAAGCCACAGAAGAAAGGGCAGTTTTCCCTGCTATACTTGCTATGATTCTGATAATTATAATTCCTCTTTCTTCCAATGGCATTGATTTCTAAAATGCAAGGATGCATTTAACATCCTTTCCTGGCCTCAGGGTCCCTCCCTAAACTGCAAACCCCAGGATTCTGTATGATGTTGAAAGTGGAATAATCACGCTATGATTGTGTAGTGGCCTCAGTCTGCAGTAACTGAAGGAATAGAAGGGCAATGGAGGGAAGTGAGAGAAGCAGAGGGAAGCTGGGGCCTTTTAAAAGCAGCTGTAAAAGTAGGAGAGCAGAGGACTAATCAGAACTCTCCCTTAAAAACTGGGACAGTTGGTGCACACACCGTTAGTGAGTACTCATTCAGTGTTCAAACTACAGGAGGGCCAGAGGGGCGATTTCACTTCTTGTTCTTGCTTAGAAAAAAGAGTATGGGAAGGAGACTATTTTGAGAAAAGCTGGGGAGAGGAGGAAATAAGAGATTGGTGGTTTTAAGTTTATAAATCCCTTCTTTTCTCTCCTATATGTGGAACGTTGTACTCATTCTTAAGACTGAGAGTCTTCATCAGCAGCCAAAAGGCAAACGGTGGTCCAGATAATAAGCTAAGGTTAAAATAGGAAAATGGAAAGAGAGAAAAACTGTTTAAAGCAGCTGAAAAAGTGGGATGACAGAGGATTAACTGGGACTGTCCTTGCCAGGCAGGGACAGCTGGACTATGGGGGTTCATTCCTATGGAATTCTGGGATCTGAGGTTTAAGGAGGGGCATTTAGAATTCTCAGTCAGAGATCTCAAAGTGCTGCAGCAAACTACATGCCCCAGGACTCCACAGATTGTTGCCATGGCAGTTAAAGTGGAATATAGTGCTATAACTGTGTAGTGTGGGACCCTGAAAACTTTCAGGGGAGACAATTCTCTCCTTTTTGGCCAGAAAAACAGAAGCCCGGGGAGTCTTCAAGGACTAGGGATGACAAAAACTGGTTGGGGCCACATGCCAGGTATACACTCTGCCCTCCCCTGTTTTATATGTAGAGCAAGAGATTGAACTTTTAACCAAAAGTGCAAATACAATTTCAAAACAGTTCACAGGGGCCACATGGATGGATGGAGCCAAAGGCAAATGGACAGAGCACAAAATACTTGCATATTTTAGTCTAATGCTCTTATTGTCAGTAACTAAATGAGCCTCAGATGGGGTCTTTCAGTTTTTTTTGGAACAGAAGAGAAACTATACAAAATCTGAGAATTCACCAAATAATCGCTAGCAACACCTGTGACTGCTTCCTGGGCCATTTCTGCACTACACTGTTTTAGTGCTGTTATTCTCTTTTCAACATCCTATGAAATCCTGGGGTTTGCAGTTTAGGGAGGGGCATTTAGAATTCTCAGCCAGAGAGCTCTTTGGCCTCAGTAAACTACAAACTCCAGAATTTCACAGGATGTTGAAAGTGGAACAGTAGCACTATAACAGTCTAGTGTGGAAATAGCTTTGGTCGTCCTTCATTTCCCATGGAAACAACTGAACAGCAAAATCATTAATCGTCCAGGAATCCCCAGGGATTTGTGATGACTTCTGTGAAAGACTCGAAGGCTGCGAAACCAACCTGCTCCTCACAACAGAGTGGTACCATAACAAGAATCGAGGCAAAAGGAGGCAGCAGGCAGGCTGGCTGGCTGGGCCTGCCTGTTGCTGCTCTGCTGTGGAGTGAGGTGGGAGGGAAGGAGCCTCAGCAACTGAGTGACAGCAGAGCTGTCAGCCAGCCAGCCAGTCAGTGTTTGCCCTTCTCTTTCTCTCTTTCCTCTCCTTTCCAGTAAAGAGTAGTTCAGTGTACTATCCAAAACAACCAAACACCCCCTCTTTTTTTTCTTTTTTCTTTTTATTTGCATTCTTCACAAAGAGGAGAGGAGACTGAGGTGGGCAAAGGAGGGAGTGAGGGGAAAGGGGGAAAAGCGTGGGGTTGAAGGCAAAAAATGAGGATTGAAGCAACTCCTCTATAAAAGACCCTGAGCGTGCCTCCTAATTTCCATTCATAACTGGGTGTGCTTTTGTCTGAATTGAGTGGTGACTCCTTTTGCTATCAGTTACCTGTTGCTCCAATATCCGGTATCTTCTCAGGGATGGCAGCTGCTACAGCAGCATTCCCTCCTCTCATTTGGCCCCACTCCTCCCTGATACCCATTTTCAGAGGTGGCTGCCACACTTCATTGAGGATCCCACTCAGAGTGAGGTAAAATGAGAAGAGGGGCTGCTGCTGTTGTTGCTGCTGCTGCAGTGAATGCATGCTTATCAATGGCAATAAAGAAGCATGCTTGGGGTCTTTTATGGAGGAGTTACTTCAATCTTTTTTTTTAACTTCAACATCCCTGCTCTTTGACCTTTCCCCCTCCTCCCTTTGCCTATCTGGGTCTCCCCTCCTCCTGGTGAGGAAGGCAAAAAAGAGGGTGTTTGAGCGTTTCTGATAGACTGGATGACTGGAGGGAGAGGGGATAGAGAAGGGCAAATGTTGGCTGCAGGGCCTGCTCGTTGCTGTTCAATCCACTCCAGCTTTAAACTAGTGGAGAGAAGCAGAAAAAAAGTATCTCTACCCGAGCGCCTCTCAGGGACATGTATATTTACTTATTTCTCCCAATCTGAAGACCCTTGATGAGCAATTTTAAATAAATATTTGATGCACTTTAGGGTTTTAAATCTTGAGTTAAATCTTTGGGGTCCACAGCAACAAAATATATTTAAAGGGAGTCTCTGGCAAAAAAAAGATTAAGAACCACTGACCTAGAAAGTTTAAGAGACCCCTTCACTTCTACCTGGTGCTGCCAGGCCAGCTAAGTATGGCCTGCAGCCTGATTTCTCAGCACCACATACTCTTGCCTGATGCCCCTCACATACTCAAGGAAAGAGATGGGTAAGAGAAGGAAGTATAGGGCCACCATGCCAACCCAACCCCTGTTCTCTCTTTTTTCTGACCTGGTTCGGATCCTCTCCATACCATCACTCAGCCCCCTTCCCACAGACACACACACATACTTCAATATTTACAGTTTTTCCCCTTTTGTGGAGGTCCTGTGCCCCTAACCCTACCAAATGTGGAGGGCCAACTGTGTATCTGTACTAGCTTCTGTGGAGGAAAAATGATAGGAGAAGATAATTCCCCACACATTGTGCTTGGGGTTCTCAAGAGACAGCTGCTGCTGATCCACTAAGCTCTGGGAAACAAAGCTTAGACCAGTTACTTGTTTGGAAAACTCCTAGAATCCCCCAGCTAAGGATTGATCTGAAAACAAAATACTGGACTAGACTGATCTTCACTAACAAAGTACTTCTCACATTTTAATGAGGTTTTGCTTCCTAAGTGTATAGCCATAACTTGATTTTTTAAATCTTCACCTCTGTTTAAAGAAGTTTCATAGGTTTTTGAAGTAACATTTGAGCCATTGATCATGAGGCGAAGGTAGATATATATAACCATCACATGCAGCAGGCCAGGTCCAGACTTCCTTCCCTTCTTTGGGGAGCAAAAGCTATCATTTGCCTCTAACCAAGTCTTTTAAAAATTTATATATCCCCTCCTCCCCCCTCTACACACACACACACACACACACACTATATATATATATATATATACACATACATACATACTATATATAGGATAACCTTACCAGAGGAATATAATTGCTATTTTGGAATCAGCAGTAAGGTTAAGTAGCATAAGGAATGTTCTGAGTATGATAAACTTCTGACTTATTAAAGTATTTGATACAATATCTAATTAAATTGTAACTAAAAATGTTATTTAAATAGGCTTGGAGAATGGCAAATATAGGCCCTTTCCGCACGTGGGAAAGGAACCGCGCAAAAACAGGACTCACAGGATTTCTTCAGCATCCGGGCGAGTCCATTGGGACGAGGAGCAGTGTGAGCTCGTCACTCCACACTGCTCCGGCATCCAAAATGGCGGCTTCCGGTTGGTGGAGGCTCTCCACCAACCGGAGAAGCTCACCAGCCTAAAGCCCGCCCCTGGCAGATCTGCAGGCATGCACTAGTGCGCGCCTGCAAATTTGCACCGGAGTGCGGTGATGGAGCGACACAGAGTCGCGTGCTCCGTGATTTTTAAAAACTCCTTAAAAGAGGTTTTTAAAAAGCACACTGCGCGACCAGTTCCGGTCGCTCCGAACTGGACTGAGGTGCGGAACTACAAAAAGTAGTCCACCCCAGTCCACTCCACACTGCAGAAGGCCTCCATCGGAGGTCGCTCTGCACTGTTTTAATAGGCCGGTGCGGATAGGGCCATAGATTGAGAATTTGCTAAAAGACCAAAAACAAAGATGAATGATAAATAGCAACATGGAGATGTGGTTGTGTGTGTAAGCATTATCTGACAGGATCTTTGGGATCTATGTTTGGGCAAACCTGATTTAATCTTCTCATTAATGACAGGGTGGAAAGAGCAAAGAGCATATTAATGAAATCACAGACAACATTAACAGGTGGATATTCAGACTGGGAACATTAACCAAGACAAAAATCTGATGTGGAGAAAGCTGAAAATAGCATAATGTGGTTGCTTTAGGAGTGATGAGAAAAGATCATACTTAAATATCTGAAGGAAAGGATCCATTGGTACCAGGTAATGCAAGACTTAAACATCAGACATCAGTTCCCTTCCTGTTCCAAGCTGAGGCCTACAAAGTGTACTGGTGGAGAGCATTAGAACATCAAGAAGTGGAGCAAGACAACGATCAGCTCACCATGGAACTGGATGGAGCCATCATCTAAGACCAGCAAGCAAGGATGTTGTCCCAGCAATTTCTAGCTTGGAAATGCTATGTCAAAAAATCAGATTGTCACTCCTAATTTGTTAATATTTCAAACAATTATTTTACATTTTATCATTTCTATTGTTAAAATGCTAAGACTATCTGTTAAAAGCAGTTTTAACATTCTGCATGTAAGCATGGGTATACCGTGTGTGATCATTCTTTCTATGGAAGCTCATAGGCCAGGACAACAACCTGAAGGGATTGTCTTTGAGATGAGGAAGGAATAGATCTACCCTATAATCTTCTCTTTATTACCACCCAGATTGTTGTTGTGGTTGTATGCCTTCAATTCACTTCTGACTTATGGCAACCCTCAAATGAACTTATTGTGGGGTTTTCTCGGCAACATTTGTCCAGAGGAGGCTGAGTGAATGTGACTTGCTTAAGGTCAATCAGCGAATTTCCATGGCTGAGCAGGGATTCAAACTGTGGCCTCCTGCGATCCTAATTCTACACTCAGACCATTACACCACACTGGCTCCCATCCAGGTTAGAGTTCACAAAAGTTACTTTTTTGGATTGTTGTTATGTGCCTTCAAGTCATACCCAACTTATGACAGTCTTAAAGTGAAACTATCATGGGCTGTTCTTGGCAAGATTTGTCCCGAGGGGGTTTGCCTTTGCTGTTCCCTGAGGGTGAGAGAGTGTTACTTGCCCAAGGTCACCCAGCAGGTTTCATTGGCTGAGTAGGGATTTGAACCATGATCTCCAGTTGTTGTCCAGTGCTTAAACCATTAAAGCTGGTTCTTTTGGATTACAACTCCCCAAATCCCCCAGACAGCATAGCAGTGACCCAGATTTCTAGTAATTTTTCCAAATTCTGATCCAGATTAGGGGAATCTGCAGGTGTATCAGTTAGAATGACTGGAATGAAGAAGTTGCTGCAAATAAACTGGATATCTGTAGGTCCAAGATGTGCCCTGCGGCAGGACCTCCATTAAGAAATGAAGACTAATAATTTAGCCTTCCATACAGGAAGCACAGAGGCTAGATGATATGTGGAAGGTCTGCAAATCTGCAAAAAGACAGCACGAAGCCCAGTAGACTGAAGAGGTGTGTTTATTAACTGATGAGCAATGCTTTTGGAAATTGTTTAGGATTAGTAAAGACTGAGTAAATATTGGGTAGCCATGTGATTTAGAGAAGAGGAGATGTGCAGCGCTTACTGGGGGATGGAAGAAATGCTGTTACTTTACTTCCTGAGGGAAATGACTCATAGCATACTCTCCAGCATTACAGGGATAAAACTAGAAACCTTCCTTTTTTCAGATAACAGCCCTTCCCACTTGAAGTGTAATAACTTTTAAAGCTTCTACAGCCCAGCCTTTAGACATGGCTGTAGGTTTTTCTCAGCATGAAGCACACACTCACTATTTACTCTAAGATGATCACAACATGAGAGGAGCTTGTCTAATGCAGCATTCTATTCTCATAGTGGCTGTTTGCTTGTTGCATGGCCACAAAGGGGGCATGAATGGAAGAACACCTTTCCTCTCTGTCATGTTCCCCAGCAATTGCTACTGAAAGGAAAGCACCATCTGATAATGGTGATAATATATAGCTATAATGATGAGAACTCATTGATCCTCCATGAATTGGTCTTATCACTTTTTAGAACTGTACAAGTAGATACAAGTTGAGGTAGTCAATTCTGGACTCTATCTATCTGTAAAATAAGACATTTTTCTTTTTATCTGTCCTGTCTCACACCAATCAGATTCACTGGACATCTCAGGAGATTATGGGGCAGGGGGAAGGTCTCCCTATCTCCTTTCTCCAAATAGTGCATAATTTTATGTGCCTATATCAAGTTGCCTCCCTTGTCTTTTTTCCTCCTTCTAATGCCTCAAATACTCATAGGGAGTTGCTCCAGACCTTGATAATTTTGGTAAGCTGTCTTCAGTTCAGCAATGTCTTTTGCTTCTTGAGGTGTAGCAACCAGAAATGCACACTTTGGCCAAGACCCTGCATTGTTTCCACATAGCATAAAAATCCACTGGCAGAGTTATGTTTGTGCAGTGCACGTGGATCATTGGTTAATGAGGATGGCAACCCAAAGTGCATCTGCAATGTGCAGATGCAGTGCATAGCAATAAAGTATATTCACATGCTACTCTGTCTACCTTCATGTACTACTCAGTTCAAATTACTAGAAAACAGAATCTATCTAAACATTAGACAGAATGTCTTGACTGTAAGAACTATTGGACAGTGGGATAGACTGCCTGGGAGGAGGCGGACTCTCCTTTCTCGGAGGTCTTTAAAAAGTGGTTTTTCAAAAGTGCTTTAGTTGTGTACTCCTGCATGAACCAAACAACCCTTGTGGTCTCTTTCAATTCTATGATTCTATGTGCTGGTCCTGCAATGTGCAGTTCTGCTCATACCACCATCAGTTAGATGCAACTGTTACACATTGTCCAAAATATTGCACTCTGCAAGTATAGCACAATTTAAACCTGCATAAATAACTAAAAGGATGCCAGCTATTATTACAGGTATGGAATTCGAATCCGGAACAGACCTTGGCCTCAACTCATCATCGTCTTATCATAGTGTAAATATCCACATGTGGACCTACGGTACATTATGCTGAGCCATATACCACCCTCCCCAGCTCACTGTAACTCTCTGAAGCCACTCTGCACAGCCATTTTGACTTCCCAGTGAGCAAGCAGGATTGGAGAAGCCACTGGCTACCTTCCCCATAGCCAGTCATGAAATGATGACATCAACACTGAGGCCCACAGTAGTCCTCCAGGCATCTCAGCACCAGAGTCATTATTGTGTATCTGGCTATGGAGAGGTAGCCAGAGGCTCCTCCAATCCTGCCAGCTTGCTACAAGGCACAGAATTGCCATGCCGTACAGCTTCAGAGCTTTACAATAAGGTGGGACAGGGCCTTTGGGTGCCGCACAGAAAGGAAATAAATACCAACCCCTACAGCACCTGAAAAAGGAGATCCGCACGTGCAAAGGGCACTTATGCGTGCAGATGTCCCTAACAAAGTTCTGGCTCTTTTGAAGCAAGTGGGAATGGAGCTGGTGTTGACAAGTGGAGATGATCAGGAACACAAGTCATTTCCAATTCATGGCAGTCCTAAGGGAAACCTATCAACGTTCTCTGGGGCTGAGAGTGTGTGATGCACTCAAGATCACCCAGTAGGTTTTCATGCCTGGATGGAGAATCAAACCCTAGTTTCTAGGGTCATAGTCCAATGTTCAAACCACTACACCACTCTGGCTCTTAGTACATAGTAAGCTGCCTGCTGCTTCATAAAGAGTCAGATCCTTGGCTCATCTAGCCCAGTAGGGTCAATGCTGACTATCCAGGATTTCAGGCAGGATCCTTTCACAGCCCTAGCTGGAGGCCCCTGGTATTCTTTGGTGATCTCCCATGCAAGGACTAACAAGGATCTACCCAGCTTAGCTACCGCAGTCAAACCAAATCAGATGTATTCATGTGTACAAGATAGTGGAGGACTTTCATCTTAAACTCTCCATGGGGTGGAGATTAGGATCATATTTGGGGATGAAAGACAACACTGTGCCCTGCCTCAGGGCATACACAGTTCTTATCCATGAACTGCAATCCAGAAGCAAAGGTAGGGACAGTGAAAAGAAAAAGAAAGAAAGCACAAAATCCACTCTTGTGTGTGTTAAACGTGGGGGAAAAACCACCACCCATCAGTGCCGAGTGCAAAAGGCACACCCAAGCATCACACTCAAGGCCTGCCCAGCCTGACACCTCTTTGTGTTCAGGTCTGAACAGCCAGGGAGATCTCTGAATCAAGCCAGGGCCAGGACAAATGAGTCTGCCTCAGTTCTACCTCTCCGAGAACGCAGTTCCTTCCTCACTTTTGTCCCCCCTTGGCTTCTTCCTTTCAGGATTCTCCCCCTTTACTGCCTTCCCTAAATCTGCCCTTCTCCCAGATGTAAGGATCAGCAGTGATTTATATTTTCCAAGACTATGGTACTGTTGGCACTAAGGTCACAATGTTATTATTGGTAGCATGTATATTCCAGGATTCAAAATAAGACTCTGCGACACGGTTTTAAGGAACACAGAACTTCAAACATTTATTGTAATACTGTTGCTTTAAATGTGTTTTGTATCTAAATGTTTATAAACAGCACACCATTCTTCTCTCTCTCTCTCTCTTTTAATTCATTCACTATCTCTCGTACACCCAATTTCTCAGTTCTCTCCTCCACAGAACTATTCAAATCTCCAGCTTCCCTCAAACACACCACAAATCACACTCCCTTCAATCACTCCCCAGGCAGTTTAAAAAAACCTGTTATTTTCCTCTTTTTTTTATTTTGTTTTTATTAAAACATTTACATAATTCTTAAAAAATATACATATGAAGGTTATAATTATTCAACACTCCTTTCATTTTTTGTTCTGTCAGTAACTTCCATTTAATCCTTGTTTTTTTGCCTGACCATATAAATTTTGTAAGATCTTTTTTTCCATTGTTGGAAAGGCTTATCATTCGTAATAATTGGAAGATTTTGGAACAAAAAATTTAATTTAGGTAGAATGTTCATTTTAGTTGTAGCTATCCGGCCCAGTAGAGATAGATAAAGATTGGATCACCTTTTCAAATCACTTGTTATTTCTCCCCATATTTTACTGTAGTTATTGTTGAATAGATCCTTATTACTTTCTGTAAACCATATACCTAAGATTTTATTTTCCTCTCAATTTTGAATTTGGTTATTTTAGCTATCTCTTCTTTTTCTGGTTGTCTCATATTTTTTACCATCATATATGGCTTACTTTTATTAATTTTCAAACCTGCTGCTTCTCCGAATTTTTTAAAATTGTGGACCAGTTTTTTAAATCCAATAATTGGATCTTCAAGAAAAAATACCAGGTCATCGGCAAAGACTGAGTTTGTATTCTTGACCTTTGATTTTGATCCCTTTTACTTCAGAGTCAGCTCGGATATTATTATTTAATACTTCAAGAGTGAATATAAACAGAAGTGGGAATAAAGGACAAGCCTGTCGTGTTCCTTTATAACTGTTTATGTAGTTTGTTAATTCCCTGTTTATAATAAGCTTTGTTTTTTGTTCTTTATAAATTTCTTCTATCCATCCAATAAAGTTTTCTCCAGAGTCCATTCTTTTTAGTGTTTCGATCATGAATGACCATCTGACTTTATCGAATGCTTTCTCGGCGTCTATAAATAAGATGGCCAATTTCTTTCCATTTCTTTTGTCGAAATGCCCTATTACATTTAACTAGATTCTTTTATTGTTCCTCAAGTGTCGGTTAGATAGAAAACCATTTTGGTCTGGGTGTATCATTGTTTGTAAAAAAAATTTAAATCTTTCAGCTAGTATAGTAGCAAAAATTTTATAATCCGTGAAATAGGTCTGTAATTTTCCGGTTGCGTGTGATCTTTTCCCTCCTTTGGTATTAACGTTATGTTTGCTTATAGAATCATAGAATCCTAGAAATGTAGAGTTGAAAGAGACCACACGGGCCATCCAGTCCAACCCCCTGCCATGCAGGAACACCCTCAAAGCACTCCCAACAGATGGCCATCTAGCCTCTGCTGAAAAACCTCCAAAGAAGGAGACTGCACTACATTCTGAGGCAGCATATTCCACTGCCGGACAGCCCTGATTGTCAAGAAGTTCTTCCTGAGGTTCAGGTGGAATCTCCTTTCCTGCAGCTTGAATCTATTGCTCCTTGTCCTGGTCTCTGGAGCAGCAGAAAACAAACCCTCTCCTTCCTCTACATGGCATCCCTTCAAATATTTAAACATGGCTATCATGTCCCCTCTTAACCTTCTCTTCTGCAGACTAAACATGTCCAGTTCTCTAAGTCTATCCTCATAGGGCATGGCTTCCAGGCCTCTCACCATTTTGGTCGCCCTGTTCTGGACTTGCTCCAGCTTGACCATGTCCTTCTTGAATTGGGGTGCCCAGAACTGGACACAGTATTCAAGATGAGGTCTAACCAAAGCAGAGTAGAGTGGTACCAGTACCTCCCTCGATCTAGACACCATACTCCTATTGATGCAGCCAATAATTGCATTGGCTTTCTTGGCTGCCGCATCACACTGCTGACTCATGTTCAGTTTGTGGTCTATGAAGACTCCTAGATCCCTTTCACATGTACTGCTATCCAGCCACGTGTCCCCCATCCTATATTTCTGTATTCCATTTTTTCTACCTAAGTGTAGGACCTTAAACTTCTCTCTGTTGAATTTCATTTTGTTAGCCTTGGCCCAGCTCTCCAATCTGTCCAGGTCATTTTGACTTTTGATCCTGTTCTCTGGCGTATTAGCAACCCCTCCCAATTTGGGGTCATCTGCAAATTTGATGAGCATGCCCTCTATTCCTTCATCCAAGTCATTGATAAAAATATTGAACAGCACTGGGCCCAGGACAGAACCCTGTGGCACCCCGCTAGTCGCTTCTCTCCAGGATGAAAAGCAGGAGAGACGACTGACGTACGAAAGCGGCGTTGAGAGACGTCTGACGGGGAGCAATAAGAAAGACAAGCAGCGAAGGAGGGAGGCAAGGAGAGACGACTGACGTATGAAAGCGGCGATGAGAGACGTCTGACGGGGAGTAACGGAAGGAGGACGAGCAGCGAAGAAGGGAGGCGAGGAGAGACGAGCGAAGAAGGGAGGCGAGGAGAGACGACTGACGTACGAAAGCAGCGTGGAGTGAGAGGGCGAGAACGAGACTAAGAGAGCGTGGGAAAGCTGGAAGAGGGGAGACGACGAGAGGAGATAGATGAACGATAAGGACAGAGACAGATAAGGATAGAGAAAGGGGGTGAGAGTTGGGAAGAAAGCAGAAAGGAAGGAAGAAGGAGAGACTGGGAAAGTGAAAGTGAAAGTGATGGTGAAAGAAAATGAGTGTGAAAGTGGAAGGTGAATTGCTAAAAGGGATCAGTAAATTACTGGAGGTGGAAAAATATAATGTTCAGAGGGTGCTGAGAGGCTAAGTGGTTTGATCTTATATAATTGAACTGAACTGAAAAGAGTTGGACTGTTCTCCAAGATTTCTCAAAGATTATAGCAAGCAGTTCCGAAATGACCTCTGCCAGCTCTTTTAATATCCTAGGATGCAATTCACCTGGCCCTGGAGACTTGAATTCATCCAGTGTGGCCAGGTATTCCTGTACCACCTCTCTACCTATTATGTGCCTCATTTCCCCTGCTTCCTCACCTGCTCCCCAACCGCCAGGTTGAGTGCTTGTATCCTTCTGGGAAAAAACTGAGGCAAATAAGGTGTTAAGTAGTTCTGCCTTTTCTCTTCCCCCTGTGAGTAATTCGCCATCTTCTCTGCGCAGCGACCCTATCGTCTCCTTCTTTTTCCTTTTGCTGCGGACATATCCCCCTTCTTCCATTTCCTATACATGTTTCTCTTAACACTTAGCTCAGCTGAGAGTTCTTTAGTCAACCATTCTGGTTTCTTCAGATGCCTTCCATTTTTCCTCCTTATTGGCACAGTTTTAGACTGTGCCTTCAGTATCTCCCTTTTAAGGAACTCCCATGCCTCCTGAACTCCTCTCCCTTTCACTGTTCTTGACCACGGAATTCCAGCCAGCAGCTCCCTAAGTTTACAGAAGTCCGCTTTTTTAAAATCTAAGATGAGTGTCTGGCTACACTTATCTTCTCCTTCCCACTGAATGCCAAATTCCAATAGGGCATGGTCACTCCCTCCTAAAGATCCAACCACTTCTACCTCATTAACAAGGTCATCCCTGTTGGTCAGGATCAGATCTAGAATATTTGATCCCCTTGTGGCCTCTTCCACCTTCTGGACCATGAAGTTGTCTGCAAGACAAGCAAGAAACTTGCTGGAGCTTGCTGTCTTGGCAGAGTTTGACTGCCAACATCTATCTGGGTAATTGAAATCTCCTGTTATTACTGTATCTCTCCTTTTTGAATGTGCAGTCATTTGGTTGAGGAAGGCATCCTCAAAATCCTCAGTCTGGGTTGGAGAGCAGTAGTGAACCCCCACCAGAATATCCCTATTGTTTCTCGCTCCCTTAATTCTTACCCAGATGCTCTCGACCTGGCTTTCTGGGTTTAAGTCCTGGATCTCTTCACAGGTGAAAACATCCTTGACATACAAGGCTACTCCTCCTCCTTTCTTGTTTGGTCTATTTTTACAAAATAGGCTATACCCCTCTATTCCTATATTCCAATCATGAGACTCATCCCATCAGGTCTCAGTGATGCCTATCAAATCATATTTATTTTGTTGTACTAGGAGTTCAAGTTCATCTTGCTTGTTTCCCATACTCCGTGCATTAGTGTAGAGACACTTAAGTTCCCGGGCCCTTCCTGCAAGTCCTGTACTACAATTTCTACTCCTCCGAGCATTGGCTGCTTGTACTACTTGTCCAATATGATTTGGGCCTTTTCCCCCTGCACTCGCCAAGTCCTTGCCCTGAATAATATTGCCTCCCTCCCCAGCAGAACTTAGTTTAAAGACCTCTTAATCCTCCTTGCAAGACTGTTTGCAAAAATATTCCTGCCAAATTTCGTGAGATGGAGCCCATCCCTCGCCAAAAGTCCACGTTCATGGAAATTCAGGCCGTGTTCCAATAACCCAAACCGTTGCTGGCGGCACCACGTGTGGACCCAGTTGTTGACCTCTGCTATTGCCCTTTCCCTACGTGTGCCATATCCTTGAATTATGCTAATGCTTGTTTCCAAGTTTCAGGGAGGCCCTCTTGTCTAATTACATTTAGAATTTTAGTCAGTGGTTCCAGTGATTCTGGTTCAAACACTTTATAAAAGTTGGCTGTATATCCATCTGGGCCAGGAGCTTTTGCTGTTTTCAATCTTTTTATTGCTTCTGAGACTTCTGTTGTTGTAAAAGGAGCATTCAACATTTTCTTATGTTCGTCTGATATTGGAAGAATTTTTTGTTTATCAAGATATGTCTTTGTTTTTCTATTTTCTAATTCTTGTGGCATATCTTTTTCATATAGATGGGTATAATATTTGTAAAAGATCTTCTTGATTTGCCGCTGGTCCGTTATTTCCATTTGATCTTTTTTTGATTTTAAGTATCCTTCTTTTTTCTCTCTCTTTCTGAGTTTAAAAGCCAATCATTTACCCGGTTTGTTTGAATGCTCAAAACGATTTAAATGACAGTATTTCATTTTCTTTTTGACTTCTTCCATATTATTTATAGCAATTTGATCTTGTAGAAATTTAACTTCCATTCTTAATTTATATTTTGAGATATTATTTTGTAATTCTTTCTCCTTCACTTTCAGAGTTTGTAGTAAGTTCTGCAGATGTTGTTCTTTCTTTTTCTTCTTCTGGGCTCCCATTTTTATCAGATGTCCTCTTACAACAACTTTTCCAGCATCCCAGACCATTTTCATAGAGGTTTCTTGGTTAATGTTTTCTTCAAAATACTTTTGGATGGTATCCTTTATATTTTTTACTTGTTCATTGTCTTTAAGAAGGTTATCGCTTAGTCTCCAGTTTGAATTCTTTAATCTCCATTTGAATTATTTAATTTAAGATATAAGAGAATTGGGTTGTGATCTGACATCACTCTTGATAAGATTTCCATGTCTTTGACAGATGTGTGAAGTGTTTTAGACAGCAAAAAGAGATTGATTCGTGACATGGAATTATGACTATCAGAGTAAAAAGTGTAGCTTTTTTCTGCTCCATGTTTAAAAGTCCAAATATCTATTAATGTCAGTTCATCCATCATTTTAAAGAAGTTTTGTGTGGCAGTTTCCCTTGTTTTGTTTTTTTATTGGTTTTGTTGCTGTTCTATCTTCAAGTGGATTCAAGACCCTGTTCATATCTCCCAAAATCAAAATGTTATCCTGATGTTTCTCACTGGTATAGTTGGTAATTTGTTTTTTAATTTTTGCACAATTTTTTTCTTTATTTTCAGTTGGAGAATATATTCCAACTATTAACATTATTACTTCTTGTAAATTTATTTCCATACCTAAGTAATGTCCTGCAGGGTCTACAAATACTTCTTGGGCCATATAGTTGTTGTTCATGTGGATCACCACACCTCTCTTCTTTTTGTCATAAGACGCAGTAAAATATTGTCCCAGCTTTGGATTCTTCAAGTATTTTGTATCTTTTTGAGATATGCATGTTTCTTGTAGACAAATTATATCATATCTTGCTTTTTCGAAATAGTGAAAGACATGTCGTCGTTTAAATTGTGAATTCAGTCCTTTAATATTCCAGGACAGTACTTTCAAATCCTTTGTTGTCATTTTTATTTGATGTCTTTTTAATTTGTTTTCTAATTTTCTTCTACATATTCTATTTCACTCTGTAGTTGGCATTCTCCTTCTTTTTCTATACTTCTTTCTGATTCTGTGAGATCCTCTGAGGAATCGAATTCTGCTGATTGTTGCTCTCCATCTTCTGCGCCTGTAGGATCTTCTTGATTTTTTCTTTCTGGTGAAATTTTTCAATCTTTCCTCATATCTTTTCTTTCTGGTCTTTCAAGCTCTCTTTTTAGTTTTTCATAAGCTTCTCTTGCTTTTTCTATGGTATTTACTCTGTATCTTTTTTGCTTCTAGTTGAAGAATATATCTTCTGTTCTGTTCCAAGTACAGTTTATATTATTCTTCAGAGGCAGTTGTGTTAAGAATCTATACTCTTGTCATTTTTTTCAAGATTTGAGTGGGGATATCATTATAAATTTTTATTTCTTGAGAGTCTATGATTAATTTTTCTTGGTAGCTTTTTTGTAATATGACTTCTATTGTTCTTAAATTTGTAAAGCTAATCACAATGTCTCTGGGTTGGTTTCTTTCTTTAGCCATTCTTGAGTTCACCCTAAAGATTCTCTCAGTGCTTGCATGTAGTCTTTCTTCTGGAAGTTGTGTATATTCTGTCAGTGAAATTATCATTTTGTTATAAATATTTTCCTGATCTTTCTCAGTTAGGCCTCTCAGTTTCAGGCATCGTTCTCTATATCTCATTTCCATCTTATTTAGTCTCATTTCTTCTATTGTTTGTTTTTCTTTGATCTGGTGTGTTGCTTCTTTGACTTGTTTTGTCCTGTCTTGTAAAGTCATCATGTCTGCCTTTATGATAGATACTTCCTTGGATATTTGGTCCATCTTTTTACCCAGACCATCTATCTCTTTATTTCCGGTTTAATTTCTCTTCTTGTTTGTTTCATATCTTGTCTTATTTCTTGACGTATCTCATTTCTGGATCTACGCAATTCTTCAAGAATCAGCTTTGTGTCTAATGAAGTGGAAAGTGTGTCTAAGGAAGATCTTCTTGTTTGTTGGACTGTTGTTTGACTCATTGTCTGCTTAGTTTGGGCCTTTCTAGTGCCTGATGCCATCCTTGAATTTATTCTGTTTTCCCAACACTAGAAGTTATATATCACTTCACTGATATTTTATACCCAATTTTTTTTAAAAAAAGTGGTATTGCACAGTCACAGTATATTTTGTTCAAAGGACTGTAGATGGTGCTGTTGAACCACTAAACCATTTCGTAACCAAGCTTTTTCTTTTTGATTTGGATCATGAAATCAGTTTATGGCTTTCGCTCATAGAACAGACATGGAATTAGTTTGTTATCAGTGGTTCAGCAGCTTCAAGGTCACTGTATATTATACACAAGGTCGTTCCATTCAAGTAAAGTTAAACAAAGATCAAATATAAGAAAGAATTTACTTAGTTGACAGTTAACAATTCTGTATCTATGTTTGTATCTATCTATAATCTATGTGCAATAATTAAGAGAGGTATATTTTAACATTGATTCATTTAGTACATACATAGATATCTTATCCTAAAATAAATTTGTATATATAGATTTATATACCTATACAACAGTTGCTAATATTCCTGTATTTTAATCAACAGTTTTTTTCTGAATTAATGCAAATATACTTATACAATTAACCTGCTTCTTCCCCTCCTTCCTTCTTTAAGTCTGCTGCTTATCTTTCTTGTAGGAGATCCCAAGTCAACTTTCTTTTTTGAATTATGGCAGTTCTCAGTAAATATCTTTCTCAATCAAGTCTGGGTCAGTCTCGTCACCTCCCCAATGTTTCTATAGTCCCGTTAATCCTTTTCTTCCCCCACTGTCTCCAAACTTTATAATAGTCCCTGCTGTACTCCTTTCTAAATGATAGATTCTCTGGTAGGAAATCCTCTGGTTTATTTGTTATATTGTATTGTTCCCGACCAGGAATTTTTTTAATCAAAAGGGATATACTGTCTCCACTTTCCAGCTAAAGGTTTTGCTACTAGGGGAGGAAAGACTAAAAGGGAAAGTTCTCCAAGTGAAAAAGGAAGGGAAAAAGAAAAATATCACCGTGTTCACAGAGTAACAGTTCTTCTGTCCTTGAAGATCTTATTTATTTTCAGCTCCCAAAGCAATTAGGAAAATTTATTATGGCAAAACTCAAAAGTTCAAAAAAGTTCAGAAGTTTCAAAGACTCTTCCTACATAGATTAATTATAAAGATGAGGTGATTATTCTTAAAGGAAGCTGTCTTTAAATAGTCTTATTCAATATTCCATGTCAATGTGGTTATAGAAACGCAGAGAGTTTTAGGCTCTCCCCATTGGCAAGACGGAGTTGTTTTTTACCTCACGATCATCCCTTATGTCTCTATGGAGAAGTATACTAATGCCTTCATTATTCCACGGTGTATTCAAGTCCTCAAATTGGTGGAGTTATCTTCTAGATTCCAGATCAGCGGCAACTTTAACATTTAAAAAGAGGAAAAAAAGAAATCTTCTGGTTCGTTTACCAAAGTTAAAAAAAAAGTCTGGGTGTTGCTTGGTTGAATTGAAGTCAACAGCTAACAACAAGTGGTCATGGAAGTTCTCTGACCTCTTTGCCTCGTCCGTTCACTTTTCCAGTGGCAAGCACCTCCGGCTTACGGGCTGGCAATTTCGGGCCCCCCGATGAACTCCCTCTGGGCTCCTTTTACTGGAGGAGTAACTTGTTCAGGTCTGCAAAACTTGCGATCTAGTTTATGATCGGTAGCCTTGCTTCCAGTTGGATTTAGACAAGCCTGGAATAGCCACTCGCTGCGACAACCTAGTGACAGTGATCGTCCTAGGTGGTCATTCGCTCCGACATCAGACTGGAAGTTCCGTTATTTTCCTCTTTCTACTAGCCCCTGCCCTGGGCTATCCAAGGTTCCATTTCACCATCCAATCAGTTTAAAACACTCTCAGTTGCCAAGGAGGCTCTGTTGTCAAGACCCCTTCCTATCAGATTCGTCACAGTGTGTGAAATGGAAATCAGGGTGCCTTAATAACTGGTCAGAGGAAAAGCCAGAGTAGCAGGACTAGGAAACCTGACGGTGTCCAGTTCATGCAAAATGAATGGGGTTTATTGATTCAGAGTGTCTGGACCTGGAAGCAAACTGACAAGGGCAGCAAGAGATGCTTCATAAACAAACCCAAGGCATCTTCCTGCTGAGTTGATGCCTGCAGAATATTTCTCAGAGCTGAATCTGCTTCTGATGCTACATTTTGGCGGTATCTGGTGATATTCTGTGTTTTTATTCATTTCCTCTAAATTGTCCAGGAGACCTTTGGTTAACATGCAGTGGAAAAATGTTCTAAATAAAATAAGAAATAATAAGAAAATGCTTGGAACATACCCTCCAACATTTCACAGAAGGAAACGAGCATTTAGAGTTCTCCCTAATTCTTACTCCTGAGGAGGGACAGGGAAAGCACAGAAACTCTGTCTCACACACGTGTGCCTTCTAGTATTTCAGAAATGAAAACTGGGACATATATGATCAAGCAACATCAGAATGCAGTCAAGACAGCAAAAGTTTGGAGAAATTTTGTCTTGACTGCATTCTGATATTCCTTGGCCACATATATTCATATGTGATAGTATTATTCTGTTTTTTCTATTTGTTGTTCTTTTTTGTTATACATATAGTAATGCTGGTACCAAATTTTTACTTGTCATGTTCATACTCTTCTATGTTGTTTGTTTGTTTGTTCTTATAACTTAATGGAAAATAAAAGACAGTAAAAGTTATTACAGCGGTCCCTTGACTTTTGTGCAAAACCCTTGTGAAAGTAAAAAAACAGAATAACCGTGAGTGTTCTGTCTCCCATTCCCTTCCAGGGCTCCTCTGCATTTGCTTGCCTTTTGCCCAAGGGCACTTTTCCCCCAAGCGCTCAGGCAATAGACAGGCAAATGAGAGGGGGAAGCCCCCCCATTCCCTTGCATTTCGCCCAGGCGCACTGCCTCCCAGGTGCACAGGCAATAGGTAAGCAAATGGGAGAGGGCAGCGGGACAACTGGAGAAGGCACACACATGGGGCTGGCCCCTGCCATCTGCTTGTCTGTGGAAGGAAGACACATAGCTGGACAAAATGCAATGGAGGGGGAGGGGGAGAATGGAGGGAAGCAAGTGGGTGCCTCACAAATAATCAAGTTTGCGAAGATCAAACCCACAAATGTGGAGGGAGGACTGTAATGAGAAAGGACAAACAAGCCAAGAGAGGTTGCAGCAGCCTCCTTTGCCTGAGTCTACTGAGAAAGGCAAAATCGCACCCCCTCCTGTCCTCTTCACAGCTGAGTCAGTTGAGTGCAGACTACTTTTTCACATTGAACTCAGTGCAGCAGCGGAAGTAAACTGAGGGAAAGGGAAAATGGGAAGGGGAAAGAGAAACTGGGACATTTTACAATCAGCTTAAAAAGTGGGGTAACAGGACTGTCTCTTACAAATCAAGACAATAGGAGATTATGCATGTCTACATATACACATATGGGCACACTCACACATAATGGAAACAGCTTTGGGCAAGGAAGACCTGACATGTAAAACCACATGAAGCGGAGGCCAAAATCCACTAAATGCTGAACTTGCAGCTGGAACCTAGGTATCTCTGTTTATAAGCAAGATCCACTAGGTTAAATGGTACTTACTTACAGAAAAAGATGCATAGGACTTCAACCTGGAGGGAAGGGGAAGATTCTGTTTCCCTTGCAACATGCTGAATTAATTGAAGGCAAAGGACTTTTGCACTTTGAAATCAGTTTGTAGCAACTAATGTAAGCTGTAGACAGAGGGGAACAGTGGGAGGAAAAGAGACAAACTGGGATATTTTAAAAGCAGCTGAACAAGTAGGTTGACAGAGGGGACTAACTGGGTCTGTCACTGTCCAATCAAGACAGTTGGAAGGGTTGTTGAAACATCCCAGTTGTTCAAGGAAGACACACTTCCTGGGCATACAAACCAATAGCTTGCCAGATCTCAGGGCATGGTCCCTGTTCTCCAGTCCTCAGAGCAAGGGAGAGGAATCTTGGGGTGAGAGCAGTGGCCTTGCAGTAAGTATGTGTGTGTATTTTCCTCATAGCTTAGACTTGGTGCTTTTTAGTTAAACGATGTACTGTGTCCTGTAAAACTGTGATTGAATTAATGTTTCATGTTTAATGACATCACTAGGGCTGTCTCTTTTAACATCACAATTTTACCATCCATGGGGCCTACCCCCTGTTATGTCTCAAGGAGTTGTTCCTAAGCCTCAGATTTTGGTGCTGAAATTTCAGGTTCTAGGCTAGTCCTGACCTGGCTATGACTGACTGTGTTGTATTTCACTACATGTTAATTATGTATGAAACTTCTTGTGTTGCACAATGTTGTCCATTACATGGACATCTGTTCTCATCTCCATACATGCTACAGTTATTTTGTTTAAAATATGTAATTCTTTCCAATTATTCTATTAGAGATCAATGTAATAACTAATTAGTGTAACAGTTTCCCTTTCATTGATACTTTGTGTACCTTTATCCAGTTTTTAATTCAAGGATCATCTTCCACCTTCAGCTCCAAATCCACCCTTGCTAAAAGTTCTATGGTGCTTTCCCTTCTATGTGTTATTTATTTATTGTGCACATCTAATGGCTAGGACTTTAATATCACACTGCCATTTCTTTCCTAGGCTACATTTACCAGTATATTAGAAGAACAGGATGGTCCTACAATTCGTTAAACACTTAGAGTTCCAGATATTTCTTTGGTAGTTGTACTTTTACACTGTAAAATGTTACCAGCTCCTGTTTCAGGCTGTACACTAGACAAGATCCAGTATCATGTCCGCTGGCCATACTAGCTGTGGAATTTTGGGATTTACAATCCACCCCATCTCCTCTCCTTCCTGCTGAGATAACTGATTGCAAACTACTTTGCCCTTTGAATTCAGTTTGCAGCAACTGAAGTAAGCTGAGGACTTGGGGAAAGTGGGACGAGGGGAGAAAAACTGGGATATTTTAAAAGCAACTGAAAAATGGAGTGGCAGAGAATTAATCAAGACTGTCCCTGCCAAGTTGGGACAGTTGGAGGGTATGATATCCACAAAAGGAAAATTGGTTGTGGCAATTCTCTATGTAAGAGGACAGCTTCAATGCATGCTTGCTGATATTCACACTCCTTTAAAATTGCATGAGTTACAAAGCATTTCAGCCACTTGTGAAAATGTAACAAAAGTTGTTGACAATACCTCCCCCTGTCTATTAGCCTTGCAAAACAGTTGGTCAAAGCAATTGTGGGAGTTAGAAGGTCAATTGATAAAGTTCAAGTATGGAAATAGATAGGAAGAACTGATAGGCCACTGGGGACAAACAAGAAAGATATACAAATACAGATACAACCTGTATCATCTTTTGTAAAATCGTGTGTGTGTGTGTAAAAGACTAGGAAGGTTCAAGTCCATCTTTGAGTGGTTTCTAATGCTTCTGTGTGGGTAGAGAGGAGGATGTATTAGAGACCAAATAGAGATGGACTTAGGCCTTCAAAGTCTTCCATATAACAGCAACTAAAATGGAATTGACAAAGAGATATAGATTCCATTTCTCAATCCTGCCCTGTACCAAGGAGTCTTGTCCTTTAACCTACATGAACTGGAGGTCAACACTGTGTGGTCCTCCCGTTTCATTGGAGCGCAACTCACTAGTCCCAGCCAAAATTGCTAATGGTGAGGAATGAGGGGAACTAAAGTCCAGCTACATCCAGAGGATCACAAGTTGTCCATCTCTGTTTTACACATGCCCACTTTAACAGTTAGACTTAAGGTTTTCAAAAGTCTTCCCAAATATGTGGTGCTAATAACTTTACTGACAACTGGTTAAATTGATCTGCCATTAAGTCTTGAGAAAAGCGCTAGAAATACATAATTTGCATATGTATCTTGGCAGAACAGAGTTAAAGCATTTGTTTCACTAAACCTGTTTGAATTTGCCACAGCAGATCCAAACTTTTGCTCTTTTCTTAGTATGGCAGCCATCTGCAGCTTCATAGTCCCCAAGTAGTGATGGGCTGATGGGGTCTGTGATCTTCTTTGATCTTGGAAACAAAGCAGAGTCAGCTCTGGTTAGTACTTGGAGAGGAGACCACCAATTAATACTGAGTGCTGTAGGAAGGAACTGGCAAAACAACCTCTGAGTATTCTTTGTGTAAGAAATTCTATGAAATACATGGAGTTGCCAGAAGTCAACAGGTGACTTGAAGGCACATGCAATCCACTCTATTTTGGAGAGGCCTGGATTTGAGAATGGCTACATTAAGTAGGATACCTGGCTGGGCCCTGGTAACATTTTCTGCAAACTCCTCTATTTTTTTTTTTTTTTTTTTAAATTTTTATTAATTATATAACTAAATCACAAATACAAAACAAGAAAAAAAGTTAAACACCATGTGATATACATAATAGTGAATTAAAAAAAAATAATTTTTTTTCTTTTTTTTTTTTTTTCTCTTCTCTTAAGCAATACTAACTTTCATTGTTATTTTGCACCTTTATCCTTAAATTTATAAATCTGTTCAACTATTATAATTTCACATTTAATTCAATATTTTTCACATCCCCTTTAATCTATTTCTATTGTTAATTCTTTTAACTTTTTTTTTTAAAAAACATTGACATCACTTATCCTTTTAAATCTATAAATCACAAGTTTAACACACACACCTACTAAGAGTTACAAAATATACAACATAAAAGAAAAACAAAACTAAAACTAAAAAATACCCACCCCCCAGAGCCAACTTTTTATTTAATCCACTTTCCAAAATTGCCATTCTTCTTTTGACAGGGTAGTATTACTATCTCTTTTCAGAACTTTATCCAAAAATATTTTCCAAATTTCTTCAAAATCATTCCCTTTAACCAAACCTTTCATAAATCTAATTCTACATGTTAGTTTATCATTAATTGCGATTTTCCACACTTCGTTATACCATTCCTCTATTTGAAATTTTTCATTTGCTTTCCATTTTTTTGCTATTATTAATCTCGCTGCAGTTAACAAATTTGTTATTAATTCTTTCTTTACTTGAGTACACTCAACCTTATCATATATAGATAACAATGCAATATTTGGACATACTGGTATATCTGCTCCTATAATCTCTTTTATCTCTTTAAAAACCTTTTGCCAAAACTCCATTATCTTATTGCAATTCCACCACATATGCATATATGTACCAATTTCTTGACATCCTCTCCAACATAATCTTGAATATTTCTCATCTATTTGATTTAATTTCACTGGAGTCAAGTACCATTTCCACACTAATTTATAATAATTCTCTTTTATTCTTATTGATAATTTTTTTAAATGACGTTGTTTCCAAATTTTTCTCCATTCTTGTATATCTATATTTTGTACTATCTCTTCCTCCCATATTTTTCTAAGAAAATCCTCTTCTTGTTCTTTTGCTAATATTTTATATATTTCACTTGTAATACCTTTTAGTATTTCATTTTCTTGCATATTTTCTCTTTGAATAATAATTTGTTCAAATTTAGTATATTCTTTAAAATCCTTAACATATCTTTTCATACTCTTTGTCCATTGCTCTAATTGTATATAATTAAACCAGGATATTTTAGTTTCCTGCAATCTCTCTTTCATTCTATCTTTATTTATCATTATTTTCATCCATTCTTTTAATCTATAAATTTTTTGTTTTTTTATTTCTTTCTCTATTATTTCTCTTAAATTTATTGGAAATTTTTCCATCATCACTATCGGAGTTAATATTGATATATTCGGTATTAATTTTCTTTTATTTTTTTTCCATATTTCTATTATATTTTTTATAAAAGGATTTTCTATCTTCTCCATTTCTTTCTTTGAAAAATTCCTAAAAAATATATTTTCTAATTTTGTCTCAATATTCATATCTTCTATCTCTAACCAATCTAAATCACCCTTTCCTGAAACCCCCTCTATGATATATCTCAATTGATTTGCATAATAATACCATTTTAAATTTGGAAGTCCCAGGCCACCTTCTTTTTGACTTTTATACCAATATTTCTTGTTAATCCTCGATTTTTTATTTCCATTACAAAAATTATTTAATATCTTTTGCCACTCCTTTAATTCTTCCTCTGATATTTTTATTGGTAGCATTCTAAACAAAAAGTTAATTTTAGGTAAAATTTTCATTTTTACCACTGCTATTCTACCAAACCACGATAGCTTTATATTTTTGTAGTCCTCTAATTTCCTTTTTGTTTCTAATCTTAATTTCTTGAAATTTTTTTCCTGTAATTCTTGTAAATTTTTTGTAATCTCTATTCCTAAATATTTAATTGATTCTTTTATTTTAAGTAATCCTCTTTTACTACTTATAAATTTTTGTACTTCTTCTTTAGTATAATTAAATAGCATTATTTCTGATTTGGCCCAATTTATTTCTAATCCCGTCTCTCCCCAAACTCTATTAAATGTTTATCTATCCTATCTATCTTTTCAATTGGATCCTTAATTGTCAACAATGTGTCATCTGCAAATAAGCTTATTTTATTTTTTTCCTTAACTCCAATTCCTTCCAAATTCTCATCATTTCTTATCACATTCGCTAACATTTCTATAACTATTGCAAATAAAACTGGAGATAATGGACATCCTTGTCTCGTTCCTCTTGTTATTTGAATCTGTTCTGTAAATCCATCATTTACCATCACTACAGATGTATTATGTGAATACAATTGATTTATTAACCCTTTAAATCTCTCTCCTAATCCTATTTTATTTAAAATTGTTTTTAATGCCGGCCATTCCACACAATCAAAGGCTTTAAATATATCTAGGGCTAAAATTCCAGCTTTTTGTTTATCTCTGTCCATTATATTTATTTTATTTATCGTTTTCCCTATTAAATTTGCCATCTGTCTTCCTTGAATAAAACCACATTGATCTTTATGTATATACTTATAAATAAATTTATTTAACCTCTTCGCCATTATTGCTGTCAAGATTTTTGCATCTTGATTTATTAAAGATATTGGTCTATAAGAACCTGGATCCATAGGATCCTTATTTGGTTTTAAAATTAATATTATTAGTGACTGCTTCCATGATAATGGAATTTTTTCACCCCTCAATATACTATTATATAACACTTTTAGTTTAGGAATTAGACCTTTTTTAAATGTTTTATAATATTCTGGACCTAGTCCATCCAATCCTGGTGATTTTCCTCCTTTTAAATTATTTATTACTTCTTCTATTTCCTCTTCTGATATCATTTCTTCCATCAATCCTTTATCTTGTTCTGTTAATCTTACTTTCCAATTTTTATTAATATACTCCTCTATGTTCTCTAAAGATTTATCTTCTGCTGAATACAATTCTCGAAAAAATTCCTCAAATATTTTAATTTCTCTTTCATCAACCTTTTTTCTTTACCAAATTTATCTTTAACTACGCCAATCATATTTCTAGTTTTTTTTGATTGTACTGATTTAGCCAGCATTTTAGAATTTTTATTACTATATTCAAAGTATTCCCTTTCCAAGTATATTAGATTTTTCTGAACTTCGTCCATTTCTATCTTTTCTAATTCATCTCTTTTTGCTTGTAATATTATTAATTTCTGTTTAGTTCTATCTATTATATAATCATTCTCTAGTTCCTTTATTTCTTTTTCTAATTTTAATTTTTTTCTCCTAATTGTCTCTTTAATTTGCTTGATTCTTTAATGCATAATCCTCTTACCACTGCCTTCATTGTATCCCACAATACATCTTGTGTTACTTCCTTATTGTTTATATCCCAAATTTCTTGCCACTCCTTCTCTATTTTATTTACTATCTCCTTATAATTAAATAACTTAGTATCCAGTCTCCACCTTTTTGCTTCTCTATAATTCCTTTTCATAGTTATATCCAAGTTCATCAGAGCATGATCTGTCACTTTTATTGTTTCAATTTCTGTATTTATTAATCTAGGTATCATATTCTTTGAAACAAAAATATAATCTATTCTTGAGTAATTTTTATGAACTGATGAATAATACGTATATTTCTTTTCTTCACCCTTTATTAGCCTCCAAACATCTATCAGTTCATTTCTACTCACTAATTTATTCAAAATTGTTATATTATTGTATCTATCTCTAATTGATGGATCTGATTTATCTTTCCATCTATCCATCACCATATTAAAATCACCTGCGATTATTGTATAGTCTCCTTTCATTTTTTTGATCTTATTAAATATTTCTTCATAAAACTCTTTTTGCTTTTCATTAGGTGCGTAAATATTCATTATACCATATGTTTCTCCATCTATTTCACCTTGTATAATTACATATCTACCTTTTTCATCTAACTCCACACTTGTTACAATGAAATTGCATCTTTTGGAAATTATTATTGCAACTCCTCTTGATTTGGATGTACCAAATGCTTCCTCATAAATGGCTACCCAGTTCAATCTAAGCTCATTTTTTTTATCTCTTTTTCCATGTGTTTCTTGTAAAAAAATTATATCGGCCTTATCTTTTTTAATATCGATTCTATCCTTTTTCTCTTTATTATTGACCCCAAACCTTTCACATTCAATGTTGATATTCTCAATCTATTCTCCATTTTTCATATTTTGAATTTTCTAATTCCACTCCCCATTGGCTCTTTAATGTGATGGTGCTCCCCTTCCCCTTCCCTTCCCCCTCCCACTCCCCTCCCCCTTCCCGCCCTCCCCCCCCCTCCCCACACAAACATTTCTCCCCCCTCTTCCTCCAAAGCACTTCTGCCTTGGAAACAACCAGCCATGGTCCTGGGGGGGGGGTGAAGGTATGCCAACTCCCGGCATAGGACCAATACCCTCTCCCGATTTATTTTCTTTCCCATATTTTTTTTCCCTCTCTTCCTCCTCCCTTCCCTCTCTCTACCCTCTTGCTTTATATATATATAAATCTATCTCTATGCATTTATAATCTATAAGAATATATTTTACTCAGTAGTCATCTACCCTTCTCCTACTCTATGAAGTTCTCTTTCTTCTTCTTCTGTTATATCATATTGTTTCTTCCAGTCCTCCTCAGCCTCTGTCCTTTCGTTTATCTCCCGAAGTCTTCTTCTTTGCTCCTCCTGTTGCTCCTCCCGCTGCTCCTTCTTCAGTTGCTCCTCCCACTGCTCCTTCTTCCGCTCCTCCAACCGCACCTTCCTCTTCCTTTTCCTCTTGCTGGATCAGTTTCAGTTCTCTCAGGAGTTGCAATCCTTGTTCAAGAGAATTTATTCTGTGGTATTTGCCAGCATATTGGAATTTCAAAAAGATGGGATATCCCCAACTGTATCTTATCCCAACTCTCTGTAGAACTATGATGCAGGGTTTCATTTCCCTTCTCCAATTTATTGTTTCGCGGCATAAGTCATTATAAATTTCCACTGTGTTATCTCGATACTTCAATATTCCTGGATTCTTTCTAACAGCTCTCATCAAATCATCTTTCTTGTTGAAATTCGCAATTCTCATTATAATATCTCTGGGAATTATTCCTCTTCTTGCAGCTGACACACGATGAATTCTCTCTATGTCATAATCTTCCCATAAAATCTCAGGAACAATGCTTTTTAGCCATTTTAAAACTTCCTCTTTCAAGGATTTTTGACTTTGTTGTGGCTGCTCTGCGAATCCACGAATCCTCACATTGTTTCTTCTGTTCTGGTCTTGGAGCTGGATAATTTGTCTCTCTAACAAAGAAATCCTGCCATCATGTTGTGCTAGTCTGGTCTGCTGATTCCCTTGGGTTTTTTTTATATCATCCACTTTAAGGTCCAATGCTTTTAACTCCTGTGAGATTTTTTCCTGCAATTGCCCCATTTCTGCCCTTATATTAGATGTTATTGTAGTAACAAGAGCTTGATTAGACTCTGTAATAAGCTTGTGTATAAAAGTTTTTATCTCTTCATTAGCTCCGTTCGCAGCTTTCTTCGCCGCCATTTTAATGACTTTTTCGTCTCCGTTAGAGTTTAAGTTTATATTTTCAAAATCTCTAACTAGACGATTATATGTTTTATCTGTTGCTGTAGGTCGCTTCCAAACAGGGTGTTTATAGACCTTTTTTAGGCGGCATATATCTCAAGGACCAAAAAGGGGGGAAAAAAAAAAACTGTTTTGCTTTCAGTCCGTTTCAACAGTTATTTGCAGTTTAAACAGAGTCTTTTATTTTCCCTCCAGTTGGAGAAGAATCGAAACCAATCCACTATCTTATCTTACATTCTTTCCCACATTATTCAATTAATTACTCACATTCTTTCTTTGTTTTGAAAAAGGCTTCTGAAATTATTTTATAATCATCTGTTCCGGGAGTCGAATATTTAGCCTCTCTCTGCCATCGTAGTTGGCTCCTCTATCTGGAAATTCACAGCTCCGTTCACTGGACTGTGTAGATAAACAGTCACAGCTTGAAACTTTTGAAAAGGACTTTTTTAGAATGTTATTTTCATTCAGGTGGGTCTGAGCCATTTTGTATGTGAGATTGTTTTCTACACTAAGATAACCTCTAAGTAGGGCAAAAAAGCTATAGACAGTTATGTGTGCTGTGTGGTTAGAGTTTCCTTTGCTAAGAGCACAGGTAGCGTACAGCCAAGAGAGAAGAATGAGGCTGTTTTCAGAGAGTCAAACAGGGATGAATTAGAATTTTATTTCATTTTCTTTATAATTTTAAAAAAGTAGAACACACATTTCTTCATATTCACAATGGAATGAATACGAGATTACAAATACTGCAAGATAGGAGGAACTGAAACCGTCTTTGGTGTCTGGATTTGAATCATTATGTATCCAACCACATTAATGCTGAATTATGGTGCAGATTCCACCTCTCTCTCTCCGTCCCCCTCTTTTTTTCTGAAAAGCTTTTCACCTCTAAAACTTCTATGGCAGGCAGAGACAACATGATCCTCTCAGGGCAGGTTTGCCCATTGAATGGAGTGGATGAAACTGTAGGAGAATTTTTGCTTCTGTTTGTTTTTGAGGGTCTTACTAAATTTTTAAAATATTTTCATATTCAAGATGGAAATATTTTGAGGTTTCAAAAATGTTAATGTAGAGGCAGAAGAAAGGGGGGGAAATAACAGAATTTACACATTCCTAGAGCTGAAGACGGATCCTTATAAACAGTATGGCTGGCTGGGTCAAAGAGTTCTGCTCTTTGTCATTTTTGTGTGCATTCATCCATAAACCCAACCCATCCCATTTCAGCATTAATCTGTGAATCATTTCTTTTTAAAAATCATCAAACAATGTGTCTACAAACACCATTTCTTTCAGACTCCAGATTTCTGAATGCTTCTTGCTGGGTTTTTAGACATGGGTTGTGCTACAGCTTTTGAAGGATATGGAATCCAATTTCGGTATTTTAAAGGTTATTGTCTAGATTATTTTAAACTCTTGTATTGTTAATATTTTACATTTAGTACCCTAATCTAATCTGATCTGATCTTATTTCATCTGGACATTGACCAAAATAAAGACTCTTTCATTTACTCCAATCCCACTGCAAAACAGCCAAACAGGAATTCACTGGCAGGCTCAGCTCTCTCTCTCTGGCTTGAGTGGAGATTACAGCTTTTTATCACACCTCAACTCAGATCCTATATCAAGGTTGGTAGCATAAATCTCTGTATGCAGAGTTACCAGTTGATTGTGTTGCACAGCCAAACCAGCTGTGCAACTGGATGTACAATAAAACACACAACTGATTGCACAATCAATGGAGTACTACCACCAGTTGAAGCAAATGTAGATGGGACATGTCAGCTGAGAATGCACAACTAGTTTCCATAAGCTTGAACTGACACATCAGGCAAAATTTTCCAATTAGTTCCCCAAGGGAATTTATGCAAATCTAAGACACCAACAGGATTTCCAGCCTATATTTGTCAATCAGCCCATCAATGCTAGAATGTCTGTGTTACTCCTCAACAGCTGTTTGTTAAAAATGGGGACATGTGTAGCCAGGCAGCATCACAGTGTGGTCAAGACAGCCAAATATATTAATGAGGAAGAACAGACAAGTTAGAAGAGGCTGCAGCAGTTTGCTCTCCCCCGACTCTTAAGGAAGGACAAGATTCTGCCCCGCCTCTTCTCTTCCCCTTGCTATTGATTGAGTGCAAACTACTTTTGCACTTTGAATTCAGTTTGAAGCAATGGAAGTAATCAAAGAACAAAGGGGGAAAGTGGGAGAAGGACAGACAAACTCTGCCATTTTAAAAGCAGCTGAAATGGTGAGATGACAGAGGATTAACCAGCCCTGTTTGAAGCACACCCAGTTTTTAATGATGTGGAGAGACAAAGTTCAGAGGGAAAGCAACTGATCCCTCCTCCAATCATATTTGTAAATGTAATCCAAATCCCTCTTTCATGGCCACCACTCCTTGCCATGAATTCCCTATTTTGTAAACAGAAGAGACACACACTTAGGATCTCTTCCTTTTATTTTGAAACAGTGCAGACTGGTTTTGTTGATGAAACCCAGCTCAAGCCATACTAACCAATAAGCAGACAAGTAGAAAATGAGATGTTGATAATCCTGCTGGAGCTTCATTGTACAGTTCTCACAGAGAAATATTTGAATTATAATATCTTTAAGTGGGAGCTGGGCAGTGAGGAAGTATGGGGGGGCATGGTACAAAAAATGCAAATTCATATAAATCACTCAAATAGCTTGGATAACCATTTTATGACAACTTCTCTTCCCTATTAGACTTCTTTTCATGCCTAGTAATAAACCCAAGGTCTGTGCTTTATTTATAAGGAGATGTGCAAGCAGAAGAATACAAACATATGCACAAGCAGTAGAACACAGACCACACATGTGCATGCATGCACACAATTTTTCAATTCTGAGCCAACTTGCTATGCACAAACACCATTAGAAGATGAAGTGTTTATTTTATGTTGTTTATTATAATGTTTTAAATAAAAAAATGCAAAAAAATAGAAGAAGAAGAAGATGAAGTGCTGATCTTTATAGAAATCTGTAACGTGTCACTGGCCACTGTTGGTCTTGGACAATTGTTTTGTGGATAAATTGGATGTTAACCCAATTTGTCTGCTTGGATGTGCAATGGAGCAGCCTATTGATTAGCTGAGATAGGGTCAGAGTCTTGTTGTCTTGTAACAAAAAGTGACTTATACATGGAACCAGGAGGCAGGAGGGTGGGCAGAAGTAGACTTCTTTTCAGGTTGTGTCTATGTTTTGGTGTCACAAATGGGCCTGCTGAAAATGTTTAGCAAGCAATGCATTGTCTAGGAGGATACAGACTGGGAGGAATAAAATTGCTACTGAGCAGAGATTCATCTTGTTTGCTCTCCAGTTGATTAGGAGAGCTCCACAGGCATAATACAGAGCATCGGACATCAAAGGTGGCTTCCCAACTTCAGCACTCGCATATCATTTCCTGCAAACTATTCTGTTTGATGTCTGTAGTGCCCAGCCTTCCCTGGCGACCCTCTGTCCTCTGGAGAGGAAACCCTGCAACAGGCCTCCTTCCTCTCAAGCGTGCCAACTCAGTGGAATAATAAATATGCAGTTGTTTAAATAACAGCAGTTTGATATTCAGCGAGTGTCCTGAGCAAAATCCAAATGGTGTTTAACCTTGCAGGGTAATAGTAAACAGCTAGAGGAGATCACAGAAGCAAAACAAGGCTCTTGAAAGGGAATGAACAATCCTGATAACATTGGAAGGCAAAACAAATTGCTTGTGAATGAAATTAGTCAGTCACCCACCACCAGCAGCAAAACATCATCGCTGCTGGCTGCAAAGATTTTCAGTGGCAGACAGGCAGACAGAATGCCAGATTGGGGGAAACTTCAGACTAATGAACTAACAAGGAGATTAGCTGCCTCTTCAAGTTATTCTAAAAGCTGGTGGCATTATTATGCAGTGCCTTGGAAATCTGCTGGTGGGCTCTGATTGTAAAACAGAGGTGGTGAATGTGTGGTAACATTTATGGACAAGTGTCCAGCATTCTGCCCCACTGGCCAGGGCACCTAGGGCTATTGGCCACTTTGGATCCTGTGCTTGTAGAAAGGCAGATTATAGATAAAATAAAATAAAAATAAAGGACTTGTAATTCAATAACATTTGGGGGCACACATTGCTAAAGCATTATATTCAGGCAAGTTTCTCAGAAACCCATGGGAAGATGGGAAGAGAGAGAAAGAGAACTGGAAAGAAAGAAGGAGGGAAGGAAGGAAGGAGGTTGTTGTATTCCCAATTATGGCCAATAGGGAGATATCTGATGCTTTGGAAAAAGAACAGCAATAAGGCTCAGCTTCAGATCTTAACTAAACAGACAAAGAGCTTGCTCCATTGTGAAGTGCCTCTTACTGTTAGGAAGTATCTCCTGTGTTTCACTGAAATCTCCTCTGCAATTTCCATTCCATCCTAAAACAGAGTCTGTGCCATCTTCTGTGTGTCAGGTATCTGATGTTCTTCTTAAAACATGACATCCAAAACCAGACACAAATGTAGACTGGTTAATGCTATGTAGGCTGGATAATACTTCTCATGACAGGTGGATCCATCACATTAATGGCACAATTCATTAAGAAAAGCCAGGGTTTTAGTGCTTTGAGTGCTAGGTTCAGACTGCAGGAAACCAGGGTTTGAATCCTCCCACTCAGTTAAGGATACCCACTAGATGATCTTGGACAAGACATACTTTCTCAGCGTTAGAGAAGGGCAATTGCCATAAGCCAGAGTATACTGTAAAACACCTACAATAACAACTGCTTGCAAATCAAGTCTCTCCCATCCTATATCTGTGCTGTTGACTCTTTCAGACTATATATAAATACTATTGGATCTCATCTTGTTAGTTTTGGCCAGGGGCTTTACCCTGTTGAGTTCTTTTTGAACCTTTAACCTGTTTTCTATGGTGTTGACAACAGTATGCATCTTTTAGTGATTCACGCAGCCATAAGTTGTACTATTCATGTGGAGTGATTTGGGGGTTTTTTGCATATGAATGTGCATTGTTTCTATGCATTGCCTCTGTACACTGTGTATCACAACTGCACAATGAGTTGTCTATCATTCTAGTTGACTATTGATCACTAACACTGCACTATACAATACAGCACTGTTCAACACAGTGATTACTCAATGTGACCACACAAGTGGATATTTACGCTACACTGAAGTGGACCAGGATTGCAGCCTGTATGTCCTAGCTTCATGTTATCTGCAGATCTGATAAGCAACCTCTGCTGTCTCATCCATGCCATTTATAGAAATGTTTACAGTACGTGGGGCTGTCCTGGGACACTCTGTTTGAGATGTCTCTCTGGATGATACCTTCCTGAAAAGATGACAAAACATTCAGGAAGAAGAGATATAGTGATAATGGGAGATTTCCCTGATATTTGTTGGAAGTCAAATTCTGCCAAGAGTATCAGCTCCAACAAATTTCTCACTTGCCTTGCAGACAATTTCACAGTCCATAAAGTAAAGGGGGGAGCAAGGGCAACAGCTATTGTTAAGAATGTTAACAAGTGACCTGATAGCTATGTTTAAATATCTGAAGGGATGTCATATGGAGGATGGAGCAAACCTGTTTTCTGCTGGTCCAGAGACTAGGACATGGAACAATGGCTTCAAACTTCAGGAAAAGAGATTCCATTTGAACATTAGGAAGAATTTCCTGACAGTAAGAACAGTCTGATGGTAGAATGAACTGTCTTGGAGTGTGATAGAGGCTCCTTCTTTCAAAGCTTTTAAACAGAGGCTGGATGGCCATCTGTTGGGAAGGCTTTGATTGTATATTCCTGCATGGCAGGAGGGTGGACTCGATGGCCCTTGCAGTCTCTTCCAACTCTGTGATTCTATTATTCCAACAGCATGCTGAACCATTAAGCAGCATTCATTCACTGAGTACGGTTACTCAATCAACTGTAGATTCACCTAATAACAGCATCATACAGCCCACATTTTTCAATCTTGCCAAGGAAGTTATTTAGAAACCCTGTCAAATGCTTTGATGAGATAAAAATATATTATGTCAAGAATACTCCCTTGATCTATCAAACTAGCAACTATATCAAAAGAAGAGAGAAGGTTGATATGATGACTTCTATCCGACAAACCCATGTTGACCACTCATAACTAATATGATATTTTCTAGATGTTCAAAGACTGACTGCTTTTATAATCTGTTGTAAAATTATGCCATCATCAATTATGTTTTAAAATAATTAATTGATTACTTTTCCTCTGTTAGCTGCCTTAAGTTCTTATGAAAACTCATGCTATAAATGTTTTTAATAAACAGACAAACCCATCATTGCTTAGGTAGATGGCGCTGCCAAAGCCATAGCCAAAGGTGGTATTTTAAAATATAACAATGTGTTCACAAACTACTCTATCAAGCTAACAGCTTATTTTAATAGAGTAAGTAACAGATGGATATCATCTCTTTTGCAGTGAATACTGTCTGCTCGAGTTGAGTGAATAATGCACAGTGCCATTAACATTGTCATGTTTTTCACCCTCTTCTCAAATTGTTTGTGGACAGATTGTTGAAAGCTTTAGGATATATTTGGTATTCCAAAGTCTTTACAATATTGCTTCAGCAAATGTTATTTCTGGATCTTTTGGAATGCTAATATCAAAAGGGGCATTTTCCTCTTCTTTGGCTAATCATTTTTTTGTGCTTCATGAGTGTATCCACTAAATGTACAGCTTGGGTGTAGAATTTCAGTGGCAGAATCAAACTAGCACAGCATTGTTGTTGTGTGCCTTCAAGTTGTTTCTGACTTATGGCAACCCTAAGGTGACCCTATCACAGCGTTTTCTTGGCAACATTTGTTCACAGAAGGGTTGCCTTTGATTCCTCTGAGGCTGAGAGAGTATGACTTGCCCAGAGTCAGCCAGTGGGTTTCCATAGCTAAGCAGAGATTCAGATCTTGGTCTGCAGAATAATAGTCCTATATTTCCATTCTCTGTGAAAAAAATTCTTTTGCTTTGGGCAAATGTTTAGATGTTAGTGCATAAAATACATCTGTGGGATAAATTTATTTCATTAACATATTAATGTAAACCTGTCTAATTTTGCACTTTTGAGCCAACGTGAGAACTGAAAGGCAATTGTCCTTTGAAAATTCTAATTTCCATGAATATTGTGATGCAGTTCTCCATTTAAATAAGAGTATAAAAATGCAGATGTTTGTGACAATCATGTAAAAATGCAATAAATTGGGGCAAATTACTTTAAGAAGACCATATACTAAGAAAAATATACCGTATGTAAAATATACATATTAGATGAAATTCATATAAAAATTAATACATATATGGACCTTTAAAAAATGTTCAAACTGATGCAGAAACAGGATAAAATGAACTCAAAATGAGAAAAACAAGAAATCAAAACTGACACATTTATCCCTTTCTAGGGAAGAGAATATAGAGGCTAAAGAACTTGAATAATTAAGAATTAGCTCTGCTCTCTTTTTAAAGATCTCAGATATGGGTTTTGTGCCAGCATTGTTCATTTTGTTTTTTATTTGATCCTACATTTATTTATTTCAGTGTTTATTCCCCCCTCTCCAATCGCAGGAGATCTCAGAGTGGCTTAGAAATAGCTTTAAAACAGGTTAAACCCACTAAAACACTAAGAAATAAATAAACTAAAATACATTAAACAATTGTTGCTGTTCTGTGCTTTCAAATAATTTCCAACTTATAGCAACTCTATAAAGGGGTTTTTCCAGGGCTGAGAGTGTGTGATGCATCCAAGGTCAGCCAGTGAGCTCCCATGGCTGAAGCGGGGAATCAAACCTAACCTCCAGGTTTGTAGTCCAGTGCTCAAACCTGTATACCACACTAGCTACACTGAATTAAAAACATATTTTGAAAATTGTTAAAGTTTTAAAAACTATAAATAACAGTCTTGGGTTGAATTAATGAGGCCCACATTTTTAACATGGCACCTAAATGACAAGAGTGTTGGTACCAGTAGGGGCTCCAGGGGGACAGCATTCCACAGTTGGGGCACCATTGTTGAGAAGGCCCTCTCCTCATGTCCCAAAACTGCATATTGCCCCACTAGTAGGACACAGAAGAGGTCCTCCTCCCAGCAGATCTTAAATCGTTAGACAGGAACATATTAGGAGAGGCGCTCACACAAGTATCAAGGTCCCGAGCTATTTAGGGCTTTAAATGTCATCACAAGGGCCTTGAATTCAGACTGAAAATGTATTGGCAGCCAGCCTCATCACTCTTGAAACTTCACTATCAACAATTTTCCTCCCTTTCCCCTTCAGCTAGCCTTGTGTGATTGTGTGAGCGCTTTCTTCTAGTGTGTGATTGTTATGTCCCTTAATAAAAACACATTTTAGTCTACTTCTGAATGTCTTGCTGGTTCCTCCTTGAGAAGACCCGGTAAACTTTGGTGGAAAGATCTTTCTAGGTTGCCCCCCTCTTGCAGGCCTGCTAATTTAGAGCTAATTCCCTTTGAATGGAGGTACTGGCATCATAGGTGGACCCCTGAGTCACTCATGTTTTGAAGTAACACTCCAAACCCCCTTATGACCTCCCTGTGCGGTTTCATGTGCATGGGGGATAAATTGGACCCTGTGGCACCCTACAGCTTAATTGCTATGGGGCTGAACAGGAATCATAGAATCATAGAATTATAGAAATTCAGAGTTGGAAGAGACCACACAGGCCATCCAGTCCAACCCCCTGCCATGCAGGAACACCCTCAAATCAATCCCGACAGATGGTCATCAAGCCTCTGCTTAAAAACCTCCAAGGAAGGAGACTCCACTACACTCCGAGGCAGCAGATTCCCCCAATGCTATTTCTCTGGAACTGGCCCTCCAGGTAGGACTGGAACCACTGTAGAATACTAACTCCTACTCCTGTTCCACATAACGGATCCAGTAAGATACCATGATCAATGGTATGAAAAGCTGCTGAGAGATGAACAAAACATGGTTTTGTTGCCTCAATCTGTTTTCACAACATCCCTGTGGGAGAGCTTACATGGAAAGGTTAGGCAAGTGGGGCAGAGGAATCACCCAGTAAAACTTCAAATAATGAAGATTTAATGTGGTGTCTATGTGGTCCTAATCTATCACTTTAACCACTAGACAACACCACCTCTCTTGTGTATTTCAGCCAGATTCCCCTTGAGGAAATGCTTCCACTTCAAAACCATTGCATTGCTTCAACATTAAAACCTCACATTTAATAACTGCAAATTCCCATAAATTAAGTGAAGAATCATCTTCTTTTTGTTTGTTCTGAAGAACATTGAATAACAAACAGTCAGAAGCTACAGTGGGTATGAGGAAAACTGTGAACCCCAAGGACCCTTCTAGCAGTAGTATAGCAGAGCCAGAGATGGGAAAATACAACTCCCTGGAGGTTGTTGGACTACAAGTCCCATCAATCTTCACTATTGGCTGGGCTGGCTCAGGCATCTGGAAGACTCTAGTCAGAATCCTGTCAGAAACACCAGCTGGCATATGTCTTTCCTGAATGTTGCAGAAGAAGGTATTCAGCTCCTTCTTGAGCAACATGCCCTCTCTCAACAATGGAAGGCAATCTTGAAGTAATTCAAGTTTTGAAATGTGGGGGTGGAAGTGTAGGTTGTTATCTGCTATCAAGTTGCCTTCAGCTTATGGGGAGTCTGTGAATGAGGTGCTTCCAAGATTCCCAGTCATCAACTGCCCAGGTTTTGTAAACTCAGGACTGTGCCTTTCTTGGTCAAATCAATCCATCTGTAGTGTAGTCTTCCTCTTTTCTGCTGCTTTCCATTATCATCATCTGATCATTATAATCTTTTCCATTGGGTTATGTTGTCTCATGATATGTACAAAGTATAACAGCCTGATTTTAGCCATCTTTGCTTCTAGGGAGAATTCAGGCTTGATTTGCTCTAAGAATCATTTATTTATCTTTTTAGCAATTCTTCTTCTTCTTTAGCAATTTTTCTTCAGCATCATGTTTCAAATGAGTTGCTTTTCTTCCTGTCAGCTTTCTTCACTGTCCAGCTTTCATACTACTTAAAAGGAGATTTTCTTCCCCTGCACACTTCCATGAGAGGCATGAAAAGGGACAGTCTGGAGTATTTGGAAGCGTTGAGGGCCACAAAAAGAGTCTTGGAAGGCCATCTGTGGCCCAAGGGCTATACTCTGCCCACTCTAGATTTAGACCCAAAGAAAGGGCCAGGAGAATTTTGGTTGTCCAGTTTGGTTCACTAGGGAACCTGACGGTCTCAGCTGTTGCAGTCAAGGTATAAGAAGGTGTACTTGAAGAGAGAGGAATTTTCCCAGGAATAATATATTGTTGTGAGCTATTCTGTCATTATGCAACATATTGGCTGGAGCCACTTGAACTTGAATGTTCCATTAGAAGCCATCAGCTTTACAAAGGACCTGCTCTTGGTAGATATGAAAACTACTTAGAGTGGTGTGTCAATGTCTAACAATACAGCAGCCTGCATTTTGGAATTTTTCTTGGTGGCATGGCTATGGGTAGTCTCATGAGGAATCACTTCATTTCAGAATTTATCAATACACCACAGACTGCAACAGGCTGGCAAAGAGTTGCCTTTGTTTCTAAGGAGCCCTTTCAAAGCTACAGCTTGAAACGAAGCAACTTTGGAGAACTTACTGAAAATCCTTTCTGAGGAAATATGAGTACAATTTGGAAAAGGTACCTTTTGGACTAAGACTTCCAGAATCCCTAACCATATGGCTGTGAGATTCTGGGAGTCATAGTCCACAAAGGGAGCTTTTCTTGATGACATGGCAAGACCTAGAAGCAGAGGCAAAGTTGTCATTTCCGTCAGGGGTCAGGGTGCACACTTATGGATTTCCCCCAGAAGAGGGGAGGATGAAATGCATCAATAGCAAAGAGGAACAAAGGAGACTCAGATATGTATAAAAATGCCATGGCTGGAATCCTTGTGCCCTCCTACTGTCTTGAGACAGTCATGATTAAACCTCTGTCATTCCACTTTTTCAGCTGCTTTTAAAATGTCCTGGCTTCTCGCTCTCCCTCTTCCCAGTTTCCCCCTTTGCCCTTAGCTTACTTCAGTTGCTGCAAACAGAGTTCAAAGCACAAACGTAGTTTGCACTCAGTTAATTCAACAAGGGGAGAAAAGGGGAAAGAGTCCTGCCCTTCCCAGGCTCAGGCAAAAGCAAACTGCTGCAGCTTCTCCTAGCTTGTGTGTTTTTCTTCATTAATAATTTTTGCCATCTTGACCACATTCTGATGCTGCTTGACCACACATGTCCCCACTTTCATCTGTGAAATGGTCAAAGGTATGATAGGAAGCGATACTGGGGAAGGCCTCTCTTCTTCTACAGCTGCAAGGCTTCTGCGGGGCTCACCCTCCCCTTTCCACTTGGTATTTCATCTCAATACTGAGACAAAAAGCCTATCAGAGGATAGAAGTGAAGCTTTCCCTTATGAGCCTCAATACTGATTGATGGGGCTGCCTTTCAAACAGAAGAAGCTCATTAGCTGGCAGTGGGAAAGGTCATGCCTGTGATTTTTGCCTGAGCTGAGATTACAAAAGATATATCCTAGTTCAGTAAGGCCAGCTAGCATCATGCAAATGAGTCACTGTGGGGCTTTGAAGTGGCAGTATCTTGCTTTGAAAGCTCCATCTGTAATCAGCCTGGAAGTGGGGCTGATGTGTTTCTCCAGCAGTCAATTTCTCCAGCAGCCTTTTTGCTGGTGATCTCACCTCACTAAACACAGCTAAGGTATCATGGTGTCCCTCCTGCAGGGACTTTACTGCAAGCCTAGAAGCATCCCAAAAGCCAAACTTGAAAAAGTTGTCTTCTGGACTATAGCTCCCAGAATTCCCCAGCCAGTGTATGCTGGCAGTGAATTCTGGGAACTGTAGTCCAAATGATGGCTTTTCCAAGCTCTGTTCAAAAGGCAACAGCGTCATTTAAATCTTCTTCAACCTCAACGCCAAGGTCAAAGGCACAAGGCCAGCATACTTGATGGAAATTTGGTGTCAAGAGAATCAATCTTAAACCAGAGTGCAATCTGGTCAGACACTATGCAAAGAGAATGCTAGACTAGATAGGCCTTCAGCTTGATCCAGCAAAGCTGTTTTTATGAATGTCTTACCACCCAACCTGGATCGGTTGGTTTACATTACAGTGTGGAACCTTCCAGATGTTTGGGTTATAATCCCCCCATCTCTCTCCATTGGCCATGCTGACTGGGGCTTCTTGGAGTTCAAATCCTAATCATCTGGAGAACTAAAGTTTCCAATCTCTGTTTCAGGTGTTTCTCTATCTGAAACAGATGCAATACAAAGGCTGTATGTGGGGATAATACAGGACTGTCAAGAAGCTACCAAGTTGAATTTGCATTATGGATAGCTGTCTGGGCCACGCCTTTGAAATCTTCCAGTGTTTCACAAATGAAAACTGGGACACAGATGGCCAAGCAACATCAAAGTGTAATCAAGATGGGGGGAAAAACTGTTAATATGGAAAAATACACAAGCTAGGAGAGGCTGTAGCAGTCTCCTTTTGCCTGAGTGCACTGAGCATGGTAAGAATCCATCCCACCCTGCTGAGTTAATGAAGTGCAAACTCCTTTTTGCATTTTGGTACTTTCAGCCAGTGTGGACAACCCCTCAGTCTGCAGCAGCTGAAGTAAACTGAGAAGGAAGAAGGACAGTGGGAGGAACAGAGAGAAACTGGGACATTTCAAAAGCATCTGAAAAAGTGGGATGACAGAGGATTAATTGGGACTGTTCCTGTAAAATTGGGTCAGTTGGAGGATATCCAACTGTACTCCTAAATGTCTTGTGTCTTACTGCATACACAGTTAACTCAGTTTCAATTTGTTAAGGAAGTGAGGTTATCCTTAACTAGCTCATTGTTTATCCACACTACTCTGTGAAATGAATCAAATCAGGCAAACTGAAATTTCAGAAGAATATTTCTTCCGGTTTAGAAACAAAGGGATCTCTTTCAACTCATTTCCCAATTGTGGGGGTGTCTCCAGTCTGAAACTTTAAGGAAAAAAAATCTTTCCTTTTTTGTCCTTGTAATGTTTCTGATTTCCTCCCTGTGTTTTGTTCTCTGGCTTTGCCTTGTAATTACATCTCATAGCTATTTAAAGATCATTTTGCAGCCCACTAAATGTGATTGCTTATTTAGACCTATCAGATGCATGTATGTTTTCCTCTTCCTATAAAATTTCAAGTTTAAATAATAATTAAATATAGAGTGGCAGTTTTGTTTTGTTTTGTTTTGTTAGTTTCAGTGTACATTGTTGTTGTTTGTTGTTAATGTCCCACCAAGTTCACTCTAACTTTTGGTGACCTGATTTTAGGGTTTTCTTGCCACACATGGCCAAGTAACACCAGAATGTGAATCAAATAAGTCCTTTCTGTGTTGCACGCTCTGCTCCCAAGTAGCTCATCATCCTCACTATAAAATAAAGCACTCATCCTGGTAGACTGTGCCTTGGGATAGTCCTACCCCCATTAATTTTGTTTCCTGTTTTTGGAAAAGCTTGGAAACATTATTTTTGGGGACACTTACTCCCAGAGTTCCCTGTGGCTGCACAGTTCTGGGATTTGTAGTCCACGGCTGGAAACTCTATGTGCAACTTGCGTCATTTGAAGTCTCACATCTGTTTAACTCCTTTTTTGGTTGAGGCATTGTGGCTGTACTGGGGAAGCAGTGAAAGCTATCTGTATCAGGAAATTGTCCTAGGAATTATCCCCACCCTTCGAACCCTGCATTAAAATTCTGCCTTAACTTGTTAAAACTTGATTTTATGGTTTTTATATTGGTGGCAATCTACAGAGCAACATTAACTCATTTTCCTACAGTTAATTCTATTTAGTGAACTGGAGAAGCAGCAGAAATGGTACAGTGGCTGACTTTCAATAGCTTTAAGAAGACCTAACACTTCTATTGCAATAAAACTAAGCATTCACACTGTGATATTAACCTCCAGTCTCTAGACAGATGCCACTTACATCCATTAATGCCTTTGAGTCCAGTTTATGTTTCCTCTGAAGTGTTGAAGTGCAAATGGCAAAAAAGAAGGATATTCTCTGGAAAAACCTGCCAAGTTTCACACATGCAATTTGGTTGATCAGATCCATATTGATAAGGGTTTAGTCCATATGTATGCATTCCCTAACTCAGTGATAAATGACATGCTTTACATCCAAAAGACCCCAAATTTAGACCCCAGGTGTCCATTTAAAAGAATCATAGCAGTACAGCACAAGAACGTTACTGTGTTGTACTACAACTCCCAGAATTCCCCAACTAGCATGATTATTGCTACAGTCCAGGAATGGGCAACTGTAACAGGTTTGGGAGACTTTTTTTAAGCTTCTGGACTCCTTGGGGGCCACACAGACTGCCAGAAATGCCAAAGGGGAGAGAGGAAAAAGAAAACCAGAAGTGGGTGGACATCCTCTTCTGGTTGTGAAAAATGGGTATTTTTGATGCATTAAAAAGTGTAGGGTCTCTGCAAGCAGTTTAAAAGAGATTGCTGCTACCAGGGGACTTCCAGAATATGCAACTCACTTTTTTGTTGTATCTGACAAGAAACAGGGCTGTTAGAGGAGACTGTAGGGGTAGAGAGCCACAGAAACAGCTTTAGAGGGCCGCATTTTGCCCTCCTCTGCTCTAACTAGACCTTCAGAGTAATCTTCAAGTGTAGTTGTGCACGTATACTCTGTGTGTGTGTGTGTGTGTGTGCATTGTTGTTGTGTGCCTTCAAATCAATTCTAAATTATGACAAACGTATCCTAGGATTTTCTCAGCAAGATTCCTTCCAAGATGATTTGGCATTGCCTTCCTCTGAGGCTGAGAGAGTGTGACTTGCCCAAGGACACCCAGTGGGTTTCCATGGTGAAGCAGGGATTTGAACCCTGGCCTCCCGGAGTACTAGTCCAACACTCAAACCACTACTCTATATTGGCTCCCTTCTGGTGACATACAGAGATATAATTTGCACTACACATACTGCAACTCCCTGAATCCCCAGCCATCATAGCTTCTGTCTGGAAGAATAGCTGAGGGATTCTCGATCCATATGAAGAGGTGGGATACAAATAAATAAATAATAATAAAAATTCTGGGAACAATAGTCCAAAAAAGTAGTTTTCCCAAACTTTGTGAAAGTATAAAACTCTAGCCCAGGGACAGGGAATCACAGAATCATAAAATCTAGAGTTGAAAGATACCCCAGGGGCCATCCAGTCCAACCCCCTGCCATGCAGGAACACCCATCAAAGCATTCCCAACAGATGACCATCCAGCCTCTCCTTAAAAACCTCCAAAGAAGGAGACTCCACCACACTCCGAGGCAGCATATTCCACTGCTGGACAGCTCCGACCATCAGGAAGTTCTTCCTGAGATTCAGGCAGAATCTCTTTTCCTGCAGCTTGAATCCATTGCTCCTTGTGCTCACTAAGAGGTTGTTGGACTCCAAGTCCCATAAGTTCCAACCACTGTAGCCAACTTAGTTTGGGATGATGGGGTTTGTAGTCTAATAACATCTGAGAGACACAAGTCCTCCATCCCTGCTTTCAAGCTACTGCACTCAGATCACATGTGAAGCAGACAGATGGCAGATTATAGCATCAGGCTACAGGGTCAACACACATGAAATACATTAATTTTTTTTTAACCCAATCCAGCCAAGTTGAAACTTGCAATACCTGCCAGCTTTAGGATGATGTTTTCCTTTCACAATGACAAGTGCTTCAGAAATTATGTCAACGAAGGACAGGTGGATGGATGAGTGGGTGTGCAAGGATGACAGCTGAATTAATCACGACATTTTCATTTGTGTGCCCATGTGATTGTTATCAGTCCCCTCTGAACGTGGCTAGAGGTACAAGTGCTGCCTTTTGCCTATGTTCCACTGGCCCTGTAACAAGACTCTCCCTGCCTTTTAAGAAAAAAGACGAATGTGATAACAGGCTGACTCAAGGTCACTACAGCCCAGGACTGGGATGACTTCAAGCTTGTATGTTCTGATTTCCTATATGATTCCTAGGAACTTAGGATTGCTTTAGGCTGAGAGAGGTAATTGGTTCATCTGATCCAAGAGTGGGCAACTCTGGAAGGCTAAGGGGTAACCTGAGTCCCCCTGAGGTCTTGGGGAGCTGTACCCACTCCCACAAAAAAAAATTGTCCCCAAATGCCCCCCCAATGCCATCTAGGGCACATTAACACCATGTTTTGGGGCCTTCTTGGGCCTCTAGAGGGCATTTTGGGTCATTTTGAGGCCAAGAACATTTTTTGAACATTTTGCTAAAGCTTTTTTTGCCCCCAGGAGGGTCCGAAGGGGGTCCAAACATGATGGAAGTGACCTCCACACTAGAGGTAATTTGGGGGCATTTTGGAACAAAAAGAATTTTTGACCCCCGGAGGGCCTTGGAGACCACAAAAACAGCCTTAGGAGGCAAACAGAGAACCCACAGACTGCACTTTGCCCACTCTTGACTTGATGAAGTATTATTGACACTGATTAGCAACAGCACTCTTAAGAAAGGGTGGGGAACCTCAGACTCTGGGTTCAGATCTTATTCTCCTCAGGTTGCAATCTGGTCCTCTGGCATTCCACAGATGGCTACATGCCCTTCTCCATGAATGCATCATTTTCCAGCTTTCATACAGTTCTCCTCCATTGCTTTTCTGTGTCCCATCTCTCAATTCTGTAATTGAAATTTCTCTTCTAAGTCACGGTAAAGGACAAGAAGAGTTTTAAATAATAAAACACTGGTATTTTTGATCCCATCATTTTGCATTTGGCTCCACCCACCACCGGCATATGGCCCCTGAGAGAACTGAATTGGCCCCCAGACTGAAAGAGGTTCCCCGCACTTGCTGTAAAGTTGACCAAACACACTCCATTTCTGCAAAAAATCCCTATATTCACAGGGTGATAGGTAGGTACATATGCGAGTCTGCATATCGTTGTGAATGACAACATTTGGTAATAGGTCTTTCAGCCTTTTGGGATGCCCTTTGCTGCTTTGAAACATCCAAAATAGGAAACCAGCCTTACCAAATCAGCAACACTAAATTAGCTTAGAAACCATGAGAACTGGAAACGTAAATGCTCTTTCTAGTCTCAGCCTCATTTGTGAGCCTTCTCCTCCCCCTTATCCTCAACTTTTTCTCTTTTATAGTACACAATATTCCAATTTCACAGGTGAGAAACTGACGCTGATTCTTACCCAACACTTCCATGGTGGTGGTGGGGAATATATATCCTATGTCAGCCTGGTGGGAGCTAACTCTCTACCATGATGCTTCTGCCCTCCCTCCCCCTCTGACCCAGTGCAGCCACCATTTTCTCTGGTGGGGCATCCCCCACATCCCATTAATGACCAGGGAAGGCTAGGCAGCCTCCTCCTGGATCTTCAGCAAGCACATGTGAGTAGGATGGAGATCTGGGATGATAACATATTCTATCTTGGCTAGAGCTGCCACTTCAGAATCATCCCAGGACCTGGAGTTTCCAGGCCAAGATCTGAGAGCGGATTACCGGATGGCCCTGGCAATCTACATTAAGTACCAACCACAGTTGCTTACTATTTGTCATTCAGAGACGAACGCACACACTCTCTCTCACACACACACACAAACACACACACAGAGAGAACATATCTTTCTGTTAGGAAGTTAAAACAAAAATCATAGTGAAGGAGCTGTTCCCCAGATCACAGTAAAATGAAGAGATTATCCTTTTCACCTGCTTAGGAACATTTAGTCTAGCCTATTTCCTTTTATCCAGAAGGTGGATGCAGAGCAGAATGGAGGGCGATACCTGGCTCCATAACTGGAGTGGAAGGAGGAAGTTAACCAAGTAAATACATAGGTACCCTGGAGAGTCTTTGCAAGTTGCAGCAACACATCAAATTAAGCATTGCAAACTGTAGCAGGCTGCTGCTCTAACAGAGGTCTTTCCTCTTGCCTGGAACTCAGCCTCCAAAGCTGGAGAATCTGCACCCTCATCTCCTGTACAGAGATGACCAATTAACAGCTGAAGTCTTAGGGCCAGGCCCTGAGATCTGGCAATCCTAGTCTTGGCTCACCTGCAGAACTACAGCCTGGATGCTCTTCCCCTCCCCTGTGTGACCATGGATGTGCGCTCAGGTGTGGAAAGGGTCAGTTGTGCTGGAGGGGAAATTACTGCACAAAGAAATACTGAACACAAAGAACTACTGAACACCTAATTGGTACAGTGACCTAAAAAAAAACATGTGCAAGTTTAACAGGAGGTTACCCCTGTGTGTATCACTAACAGGGTTGCAGCTGCTATTTGCATATTGCACGGCTCACATAATCATTACAGTGCTTGCTACAGATAAACATTGAACAGGTGAACTCTCTCCTCTGTCACTCCCTTGCTGTCTAAGACAAAGCTGTTCTCCTTGAATTTTTGCCTGTTGTGCTGAAATTAAAAGCACCTGTCATCTCCTGCTCAGGAGTTCTACTCTTTGTGATTATGTTTCGCTTTATGGCATTGTTTTTATGAAGGCTTTGACTCAGTGAAGACAGTCAGAAAGGGAGAGTAAATATGACCCCAGTTGAAGTAAACAGAGACATATTCTGCATTACACACAGACTTGATTCTCTTGTGTGTTGATAGCCTGCCCTCTGCCTTGACCTTGCTTCTTAGCCTGTGTTTCTTGAAGTGTGACATTTCTTCCCCATTTCCAATACTAACTGCAGCTGAAAGAGCTTCTTGATATATGTGCAATGAGTCCATTCACTGCTAAGCTCATCTACAAGCTAAGCACAGAATTATCCAACTACAGAATTATACAATCATCAGGTTGGAAGGGACCAACCCCCTGCCATGCAGGAATATGTAACTAAAGTACACCTGAAAGATGCCCATCCAACCTTTGCTTAAAGGTCTCCAAAGAAGGAGAATCTGCCATCCTCTGAGGCAGTCTATTCCACTGTCAAAACAGTTTTTATAGTCAGCAAGTTATCCTTAATGTTTAGGCGGAATACCTTTTCCTGGTAATTTGAATCCATTGTTTCATATTCCAGTCCCTGGACCAGCAAAAACAAGCTCTCTCTGTCTTCTACATGTCATCCCTTCAGATATGTAAAGATATCTATCATACTACCTCTTAGTCTTTTCCAAACTAAACATACCCAGTTCCCTAAGTCATTCCTCATAAGACTTTGTTTCCAGATCTTTGACCATCTTAGTTGCCTTCTTCTGGACATATTAACAGCTTATCAATATCCTTCTTGAACAGGGCACCCAGAACTGGGCACAGTATTCCAGGTAAGAACTGACCAAAGCAAAATAGAGTGGTATTAGGGTGGTAGGTTTCACAACTCAGTGGGGACTGACATCCGGGTCTCTTAAATTCTAGTCCAGCACTCTGACGTATTCTGCTACAGGTGGGAATTGTGCAGTACTGTTACTGCAGCTCCTAGGCCGCACTTAAGGTGACATAGATATCATTTTGATATCAATAATTTGGCTCTCTTCCACCATCCATCTCCACATGTTTGTGAGGCCCCCGGACAAGCACAGAACTAGGCTCGGCCACTAATTGCTGCAATATTCCAACACAATACAGGCAGGCCAGAAATAGCCAGATCGCCACTTTAGGAGACCTCTCTGCAAACACTCTATTATGTATGCACGATGCTTACAAAGAACTCCCTGCCCCGAGCAGGCAACTTGACAAGCTGGATGCTCAAATGTCAAGCACTGTGCATCTGCATACTGGCTACTCTATTGTCAATTCTGACCTAACTCAATCATGCTAAATTTTGACCCATCCAAAGCTTTGTCTTGCGCCCGAAACTCATTGTTTTCCCCAAGCACGGAATAGCCTGCGGTTACATTTCTCCCTATAAAAATCCCTGACTCCGAGACCTTCCTCGGATCACTCCTGAGTTCCATCCCGTCTTGCCACTGCCCTGCTTGGCGAGCCTTCCCCTCAGACATATTGGCTGAGACTGTGCAACTTTGGACCTTCGCAGTGATCTATCCGGGCTTCAGGACAGGTGTCATATCACCCAATTCAACAATCCCTCTGAAAAATCCCTCTGTCCCACTCCAACCTTTATTTTCTATAGTTATCTGAGTGCGTGATTTGCATACACTGTTTGTCTGTATTTAATAAAGATCTCAATTATTCTTATAATTCGGTGTGCTCCTTGGATTGGCCTGACCCCCTGGACTTTGGGTAAAAGATTCCGCTGTGTTGCCCTGCCTCTCACAGTGCTAGCTTGTGCTCTTGGCTAATTTCCCCACCTTTTGATATTTTGAGAGCGCAATTAGGTGTCCCTCCCAGGACCCCCAGAAATCAGGGTAATAGTATGATGCAGGATGCCCTTAAGCAGCACTTGCCCTCTTCCAGACTCTTAAATCACCCAAACCCTGAAATTTCTTTTCCTCCCAAATTGGCTGAAAGACACATTGTTTTCTTAGACAAAAACAGCCACAGGAGAAATGTTTTTGGCCTGAAAGTACTTGTGTCTCCTGGGTAAAAAACTGAGAACGACCAAAAACCATCAGAAACTGATATCTCTCCACCTGAAGAATCACTTTTGGTGGCCCTCTGACTCTCTGGCTTACACTATACTGGGTCACCCACCTTCTCTTGTCTCTCTTCTGCTACATTTTGTATCACCCTTGGAGTTTCTATATACCACATCCCATAGCCCCTTATTAAACCCTCTTATCACTCAACATAAATAAGGACAAAAGAAGCTTGCAGCCCAGGCAGGTTAGCTCTTTCAGATGCATCCAAACCATGGGTGTGTGTGTGTGGCCCAAAATGCCCTCTAAAGTGTGTGGGGGGCATTTTCACCCCATTTTGGGAAACCCCCCTGGGCCAAGGTATGCCCAGGAAAGCCCTTTTTTTTTGGGCAACAGGAAGTGACTTCTCAGTTCCTCTTTTTAAGAAAGGCCTCTCTTGAGTCAAAAATGGTTCAAAAGGCCTCAAAACATGATAAGAATGCCCTCCATGAGGGTGTTCGGGGTCATTTGAGGGATTTTTTTTCCAGGAGTGGGTATGGGGAGAGTGAGGCTAATGTGGTCCCCTGGCTTTCCACAGTTGCCCACCCCTGTGTCACAAGCCACTTTATAGGACAACAGTTGCCAGAAGTTTTCATTTGGAGTCCTGCTAGGTGTTGAACTAGTTTGTAGTGTAAGCATGCAACATACATGAAGTATTCTATTGTTGTTTTTCTTTTGAAGGTATTAAATGGGCAGCAGCCTTAAGACTGTGTAAGGCTGCACTATCACTGAGTGTGTCTCAAGTAAAGCCTTTACTGAGGCTGCAAAATAGGTTTTAAAATGGAAGCAGTACTACCAAGTCAAAAGGAAGGCTTTAAAAACCAAGGTAGTATCATTTTATAAATATGACTGTGCCTGCTTCGATTCCTCTCAGAAGATTCAATTTTGGTTCTAATATTCCTCTTGCAAAACCAAGAGTTTTAGACAGGCAACAAAAGGAGTTTGGGGCTGGGAAGGATATTCCTATGAAAAGAGACTTAAAAGACTGTACCTGTTGACCGTAGAGAGGCAATGGATAAGAAGGGACGGGAGAAAAGACTACAGAATAATCAAGGGTGTAGTTCATGTGAGGAAAAGTGAAAGCAGAAGTGGCATTTGCAAATGAGAAAGACAAGAAATAAGAAATTATATTCCAAAGCAGAAGATATGTTCTGACAAAAAGAAGGGGGAAAGAAAATACCACTGCATGTTAAATTAAATGCAAAGTTGTATTTGTGTATTATTGTTGTATTGAAGTAGCAATCATAGAGCTGGAAGAGACCACAACAGCCATTGAGTCCAATCCCCTTGCCTGCCCTGCAGGAATACACACTCAAAGCACCCCAACAAATGGCCACTTGGCCTCTGTTTAAAAACCTCCAAAGAAGGTGACTCCACCACACTCCAAGGCAGCATATTCCACTGTCCAACAGCTCTTACTGTGAGAAAGTTCTTCCTCATGTTTAAGCAAAATCTATTTTCCTGTAGTTTGAATACACTGCTCTGTGTCCTAGTCTCTGGAGCACCAAAAACAAGCTTGCTCTATCTTCAACATGACATCCCTTCAAATATTTAAAGATGGCTGTCATGTCATCTCTTAATTTTCTTTTCATCAGGCTAAATATACCCAGCTCCCTAAGCCGCTCTTCATGGGGCATGGCTTCCAGACCCTTCCCCATTTTGGTCACCCTCCTCTGGACACGTTCCAACTTGTCAAAATCCTTCTTGAATTGTGGGGCCCAGGACTGGACACAGTATTCCACGTGAAGTCTATTCAAAGCAGAATAGAGTGATATTATTAATTCCCTTGATCTCAACACTACACTCCTATTGATGCAGCCCAGAATTAAGTTGGCTTTTTTAGCTACCACATCACACTTTTGACTCATGTTCAGCTTGTGGTCCACTAAGACCTCTAGATCCCTTTCATACATACTGTTTTACAGCCAGGTGTACCCTACATTTTTCCCTGCTAAAATTCATTTTGTTAATTTTGGCCCACCTCTCTAACCTGTCACGGTCATTTTGAATTCTTATCCTGTCCTCTGGAATATTAGATATCCCTCTGAATTTGGTGTTATCTGCAAATTTGATCAGCATGTTCTCTATTCCTTCATCAAAATCATTGGTAAAGATGTTGAATAGTGCTGGGCCCAGGACAGAACCCTGTGGCACCCCACTAATAACTTCTTTCTAGGATGAAGAGGAGCAATTGGTGAACATCCTTTGGCTTCAGCTGGTCAGCCAATTAGAAATCCACCTGACAGTAGCTTTGTCTAACCCACATTTTACTAACTTGTTTGCAAGAATATCATGGGAGACGTTGTCGAAGACCTTACTGAAATCAAGATACACTACATCCATAGCATTCCCCCCATCCACCAACCTCTATCAAAAAAAGAGATCAGATTAATCCGGCATGATTTGTTTTTGAGGAACCCATGTTGATATTTAGTGATCACAGCATTCCTATCTAAATGCTTACAGACTGTCTGTTTAATGATCTGCTCTAGGAACTTTCCTGGTACTGATGTCAGGCTGACTGGGCAATAATTGCTTGGGACTTCTTTTTTCCCCTTTTTTGCAGATGGGGACAACACTTCTGCTGGGACTTCTCCTGATCTCCAGGAACTCTCAAGGATTATTGCCAGTGGTTCTGAAATTACTTCTGCCAGTTCTTTTAATACTCTTGGATGTAGATCATCTGGCCTTGGTGACTTGAATTCATTTAGAGTAGCCAGGTATCCCTGTACTACCTCTTTACCTACACTGTGCTGCATTTCCCCTATTACATCATCTGTTCCATTTTCTCAAGGCTGAACACATTTTTTCCTTTGGGAAAAGACTGAGGCAAAGAAAGCATTGAGTAAATCTCCCTTTTCTCTGTCCCCTGTTACCACTTCACCATCTCCTTGTTTTTCCTTTTGCTACAGACATAACCAAAAAAGACCTTTTTTGTTTGTTTGCTTTTAATTTCTTTAGCAAGCCTGAGCTCATTCTGCACTTCAGCTTTTTTTACTTTTTCCCTACATGTGCTGGCTCTTTGTTTGAATTCCTCTTTGGTGATTTCCCCCCTTTTTCCTTTTCTTGTACATGGCCCTTTAAATCTTAGTTCATTTGAAAGTTCTTCAGGCATCCATCCTGGTTTCTTTAGATACCTCCTATTTTTCCTCCTCTAAGAAATGGTTTGAAACTGTGCCTTCAATATCTCACTTTTAAGAAACTCCCATCCATCATACTACTTTCTCTTTTAGTATGTCTAACCATGTGATGACACCTAATATTTCCCTAAGTTTACTGAAATTAGCTTTCTTGAAGTCTAGAACGCAAGTCTGACTATGCTTGGCTTCCCCTTTCCACTGTATAACAAACTCCAGGAGAACATGGGCACTCGCACCTAATAATCCCATCACTTTTACCCATTAACCAGGTCATAACTGTTGGTTAGGATCAGGTCTTAAATAATCAATTCCCTTTTTGCCTCTTCCACCTTCTGGACAATGAAATTGTGTGCAAGGCAAGTGAAGAATTCGTTGGACCTGATATTCTTGGCAGAATTAGACTTCCAACAAATATCAGGATAATTGAAATCTGCCATTACTACATTCTTTCATTATTCTGGATGTGTGGCCCTCTGTTTTAGGAAGGCCTCATCTAAGTCCTCAGTGTGATTTGGGGGTCTGTAGTAGAGCCCAAAAGTGACATTCCATTTTTTTTCTCTCCCCCTTAATTTGTACCCAGATGCTTTCAACCTGGCTTCCAGGATTTAAGTCATGGATCTCTTCATAGGTGTAAACATCCTTGACATATAATGCTACTCCTCCTCCCTTCCTGTTTGGTCTATATCTCTTCTCATGGGAGCCAACAATAGGGGTCAGGGTCCAGAGAGTGCTATTATGGAAACATGGTTTACAGGCTCAAAGCTCCAGGATTTTTCTTTAGTAGGGCCATATATGTAATCACATACATTCCAACATTTCACAGATGAAAACTGGAACACATGTGATCAAACAACATCAGAATGTGGTTGTGATGGCAAAAGTTATTAATGAGGACGAACACAAGAAAAGCAGAACCCTTGGACTGTAATGAACATGAAGGACTTATGGAAACTCGTTTGAGACCAACCATGTGCACGCTGCCTGTAAAGTCTCTCAGGTGGCTTGGCACTTTCCCCCTTCCCTCAGCTCATTTTGCAAGCAGTGAATGCATGATCCCAAGCAAGCCCCCTAGGCAACAAGAACTGATGGATGCCCACTGTTTCAATACTTGCAATAGAGACAAGTTCCATTAATTTGACTAGGGGAACCATATTTTCTGTAGGCAAGACTTGGGACCACGTGTATGTGTGAACGGTCCCCAACAAGCCTCCATAGGCAAGAAGAACTGATTAAAAGCTGACCCCAAGGTGAATTAATGGAACTTTTCCTTAATTTTGAAGTGTCGAAAGAGTGAGTCCTCAGATAACAGGGTGTCAAATGGCTTACTGTAATCTGACATGCCCCTCAGAATACTCATAGTAGATTGCAGGAAATGAATTTTCCTGGCAAATGTCCCCAACAAAAAAATATTGTTACAAGATAGCCTGCTGCTATGCAAAGCATATATGTGTGTGTGTATGCAAGCAATGAGTAACTAAATAAATGAGCAATTAGGATTAATCAGCTTTATGAAAGACTTGCTCTCGTTTGAGATGAAAACTGTTTGAACTGATTTGTTGACATAAGACAGCTGCTATATTTTGGACTCTCCTTGCAAGTGCGGCTGTCCGGGACTGATATGACAAGTTTCCACTCTTCGTAACTGATGATCCCACCACTGGCTTTGGCTGGGAGCAGGAGCATTTTAACCTTTTCCCTTTGGAATTCAAGTAGAGGTCCCAGGACTTGGAACTAATATATTACAATGGGATGAGTTCCTTCAAATTAGTTAATTCTTGTCAATAGCCATTGGCACATTGCCATTAAGCCTCCCAGTCAATGTAACTGGGGATCACACATTCTTCCCCAACTGTAATGAAAATTTCTCATCATTGGCTATGGTGGTTAGGCATCTGGAGAACCTCATGATTTCATTGGTCTATAAAGAACACTCAGAAACTACTTCCTAGAGTGCTATTGTCCTTCTGGAGAATCTATACTTGTTCCATATACTTTAGTTTACTAAAAAAAGATTATATTCTGCCTTACAAAAGTGGGATGTAAAGGTGGCTTACAACATATTAAAACATCACAATTAAGTTGTATATTCATTTAAAATACTGAGACACTTCAAAATATTTCATTAATAAAAATGCTAAAACATTTAAAGTCCAGCCTCTTCATTTAGAGCCACTTAAGTTGCTGAAGGCTCTCTGAGTAACAAATGCTTTGCCTGCAGGAGAACAACAGGGAGGAGGTGAGCCTAGTCTGCCCATAGAGGGCATTCCATAATCTAGGAACAGACACTGAGAAGGCCCTCTCCTGACTCTCCACCAAACACACCTCTGAAGCTGGTAGGACTGGGAGAAGGGGCTCTTCTGCAGATCTTCAAAACCAGGCAGATTCATATGGGGAGAAATGATCCATTCAGATAATCTGGACCAAAGCTATATAGGGGTTATAGGTTATAAGAGCTTTAGAAGTCATCACCAGTACTTTGTAATGTTTTGGGTTTTGGCTTAAAAGAAAGACTAGAAAGGAGTTTCCAGGGGCAAAGAACTGCTGTCTAAGATAAATGTTTCAATAATGTTAGTAATGATAATTACCATGACCAGGCCACTGGCACAAATAAGGAGTGATGGAATGAATTCCCTTTTTAAAACTCCACTAACATTCCCAACTTCTAATTGGCAAATATTAATTGGCATGAAATTAAGTTATATACACTTATAACTGAAAGCCCATATGGAGAAAGGATGCCAGCTGGAAAGATGTGCAAAAGTAGGTCGCCCCTCCTATGCATATTTCCTACCAAAACTTTCTCCAGTCACATTACCCAACCAAGACATTGAAACAATCAGTCCATTCCAGACTCCTTTTGTTTACTCTGCCAGAAAGCAATTAACTCGCACCCCTTTAGGGAGTGAAACAGAGTATATAAACCCTCAGTTTTGAATAGTCAGATGCAGTACATTGATTGCTGGCATCCATTCTGGCCCTCTGGTTTCCAATTTGTGTACTTCCTTAGATGCAAGTCTAAGCCACATTGCTTTTGCTTCAGGTTTGGTAATTATTGCCTATTCTACACCTTGAAACTCACAATCCAACACTTTCCTCCAGTTAGCCTTCTATGATTATGTGACTGTGTGACTATCTTGTGTGCATTTGATTGCATTTCCTCCAGTAAAAAAACAGCTTATTTTGGAATCTCTTGCTGGTTCTTTCCTGCCAGGACTCCACAAACACTGGTGAAAGATCTCATTAGGTTACCCCTCCCCTCTCTCAGGCCTCCTAATTTGAACTAATTAGTTCCCCATTCTCAGGTGGAGGTGTTGGCATCACAGGTGGACCCCTGAGTCACCCATGTTTTGGGGTAACAACCCCTCTATCATCTTTAGCATTATATTTATGTGCAAAAGTGAACATTAAAATTAAAATGCAATTAAACTATTTGCAGCATTACAAAAATCAAACCTATACTTAAAAGGATAAAAAACAATTAAAAATGTAAAAAGTGATCAAAAACAGTTTCTTTTTTTTAAAAAAAAATACAACACCCTTAAGATATTTCTTTAAAAGTTTCTAATTTAAAAGCCTGTTGGAATAAAAAAAGTTTTTGCTTGCCAACAGAAGGACAATAAGGAGGGGGTCAGAGCCTAGAGGCAACCACTGAGAAGGTCCTGTCTCACACGCCCACCAACTGTGCCTGTGATGATGGTGGGACTGAGAGAAAGGCCTCTCCTAATGATGTCAGGACCGGGGCAGGCTCACATAGAAAGATACAGCCTGCCAGATAGCCTGGACCTGAACTACATAGGGTTTTACAGGGCTTCCATCTTGCCAAGATTTGTAGAAGAGCATCTTGATGAGCTCAACTTTTACTGCCAAGAGAGCCTGAGAAGAGGAAATCAATTTTCATCCAGGTCTTATTATGACCCTTCTCAAAAAAAGTCATCGTCTGAAGAAAAAGAATGTCTGCAGAGCCTGGCGGGTGTCATTTATAAGCTGCAGTGCACTGCACTGCATGGAAGCAGCCTTAACAAGGCCAGGAGCTCATTCCTGTTGGCAACCGGGTAACACCTCTTAGTTGCTGCTGCCCCTGGTCTCAAAGTTCCTGGTGAAAGCTCGTTAAATTCCCTCTGTGCAAAATAAAAGAAGAAGAAAACCCCTTCCATCTTTCGTCTGAGGTGCTCGACAGGCATCATCCTAATGAGCTGTGAAGGTAAGGTGGAAGGAAGGGGGAAAAATCTCTTCATTTGTCGTTTGACCTTTACATATTTCCCTAGTGAAATAACAGATATGTCACAAATTTAATCCATGACTCTGGGTCAGAGGTCACAGCCAGCCAGCCAAGCCAACCTGTCACTTATTCTCAAAGGTCACAGAAACACGTTTGCAAATATACTGTGTGTTTCACTTGTTCGCTACTGTAAAAAGAGAGCATGCTGCAAGCAACAGCAACCCTGGGCTCTCTAGAGGGAAGACCAATTTAGAGAGAGAAGCACTGTGTTTGTTTGGGATGCTGCCTGGGTTTCCTTGAACACCACTGCTCTTTTCCACTGGAGTGCTTTCTGGGCTAGATGCAAAAAGACCTAAGGCTAGGCAGATGATCCTTGACAGTACACTAAGCATGCATATTAGTAAGGCTAAGTGGAGTGGTGGGGACTTGAATCCTGCTGGTTAGTCCAAAGTAGGGATGTAGATCTTCATTGCTTTCATTCCAACATTCCATAGAAGAAAATCAGGACATGTGTGGCCATCAGAATGGGGTTAAGAAGGACAAAGTTTTTTATGGGGAAGAACAGTGAGGCTAGGAGAGGCTGCACTAGTTTTCTTTTTGCCTGAACCTACAGGGAAAGGCAAGATTCTGCTCATTCCAATTCCCACCACCATGGGGGGGGGGCTTTTACACTTTAGACTGTTTGCAGCAATTGATATAAGCTGAGGACAAGGGCGAGTAGCAATAGCATGTGTATTTCTATACCGCATATCAGCTAAGTGCTCTCTAAGCAGTTTACAATGTGTTAGCTAATTGCCCCCAACAAGCTGGGTACTCATTTTGCCGACCTGCAGAAGGATGGAAGCCTGAGTCAACCTGGAGCCCAGCAGGATCAAACTCACAACCCTGTGGCTGCAGTACCAGCACTGTGCCACCAGTGAAAGCTGGAGGAGAGAGAACAACTGAGACATTTTAAAAGTAGCTGAAAAAGTGGGATAGCAGAGGATTAATCAGGACTGTCCCTGCCAAATCAGATTATTTGGAGGGTACAGTGGGTCCTTGGTATCTGCTAGGTTTTGGTTCCAGGACCAACTCTGGATACAAACATTTCTGGATGCTCAAGTTCCATTAAGTACAACAGTAAATGGCATCTCTTATATAAAATGGCAAAATCAAAGTTTGCTTTTTGGATTTTTTTGCAGGAAGGGATATTTTCAAGCTATGCTTGGTTGAATTCATAGATATAGAATCCATGGATATGGAGAGCCAGCTGCATGTATAAGCTTGCTTAAGTTCTGAGATCTTTAAGGGGAGGATTTCTCTCAGTCCCACTATCTTCACATTTGTTAAGGACACAGAAAAGGGCCTTGTCTATGGTTGTTCCCACACTGTGGAAATCTGTCCTACAAGAGACAAGGTTTCCCCTTCTGTGCTCTTCCCCTCTTCTAGTAAAATAAGGCCTTGTTATTTAGCCAGGTTTGGGGCCATTTAATACAGGAAAATTTTTAAATGGGTGGTAGTATAAAGTGGACCCTCAATATCTTTGGGGATGCCATTCCAGGATCCCCCACGAATGACAAAAAATGTGAATGCTCATGTCCCATATTATTAAATGGCAGTGATCTATGTACTTCGGTATGTCTGTGTTCATGATTGTTATCATTTTAGATATAGTTCACAGCGCTCTGCGATTGCTGAAATTTGTAGATTTGGAGGTCACGTATATAGAAGGTCCACTGTACTTTCTTCCTTAATTTCTTGTGTTTTAAGTGTTTCCAATAGCTTTTAGTTTAGTGCTGCTTTTAATATGTTACCTTGATTGTTTTTAAAACTATTTTAATATTATGATTGATGTTACCTGCATTTTCATTTAATTCTGCTTTGGGTGCTCCTTGGGGAGAAAAGCAGGATATTAAATAAATTAAAAGCAAAAGGGTGGGAATAATTTGGCTCTCTGGAGATTTTGGCATATAGCTCTGCATTAGTCCCACCTAACATGGCCAACAGTAAGGAAATGTGGGAATTTGTAGGCCAAAACATCTGACAGGCTAGAAGTTCCTCACTTCTAGCTATTGCTTGAAATCCTGTGATCACGAATACTGAAAGAGAAAGGAGTTCATGACGGATGGGCATTTCTCAAAAATGAGATACTGAAGGCGCAATTTAAAACTGTGCCAGTAAGGAGGAAAAACAGCAGGTATCTAAAGAAATCAGAATGGTTGACTAAAGAACTCTCAGCTGAGCTAAGCATCAAAAGAAACATGTACAGGAAATGGAATACAAGCAAATAGCCAGGAGATGTAGGGAGAAGTTCAGAAATACTAAAGCACAGAATCAATTCAGGCTTGGCAAAAACATTAAAAACAATAAAAAGGTCTTTTTTAGATATGTTCGTAGCAAAAGGAAAAACAAGGAAATGCATAGAGAAGATGGACAATTACTAATGAGGGAAGAGAAAAGGCAGAACTATTCAACACCTTCTTTGCTTCTGTTTACTCCCAAAAGGATAAAAGTACCCAACCTGGGGGATGTGGAGCAGGTGAGGAAGGGGGGAAATGCAGCACAGAATAAGTAGAGAAGCAGTACAGGAATATCTAGCTAAACTAGATAAATTCAAGTCTCCAGGGCCAGATGAATTACATCCAAAGATATTAAAAGAACTGGCAGAAGTCATTTCAGAACCACTCGCAATAATCTTTGAGAACTCTTGGAGAACAGGAGAAGTCCCAGCAGACTGGAGGAGGGCAAATGTCCCCAACTTCAAGAAGGGGAAAAAATAATTATTGCCCAGTCAGCCTGACACCAATACTAGGAAAGATTGTAGAGCAGATCATTAAACAGTCAGTTTGTAATTACTTAGAAAGCAATGCCATAATCACTAAAAGTCAACATAGATTTCTCAAAAATAAGTCACGCTGGACTAACCTTATCTCTTTTTACGATAGGGTTACAAGCTTGATAGATGAAGGGAATGCTGTGATTTCAGTAAGGCTTTTGACAAAGTTCCCCATAACATTCTTGCAAAGAAGTTAGTAAAATGTGGCCTGGACAGTGCTACTGGTGGGTGGATTGATAATTGATTGACTGACTGAACCCAAAGGGTGCTCACCAATGGCTGCTTTTCATTCTGGAGAGAAGTGACTAGTGGGGTGCCACAGGGTTCTGTCTTGGACCCAGGGCTATTCAACATCTTCATCAATGATTTGGATGAAAGAGTAGAGGGCATGTTGATCAAATTTACAGATGACACCAAATTGGGAGGGGTTGCTGATACCCCAGGGGGCAGGATCACATTTCAAAATGACCTTGACAGATTGAAGAGGTCAAAGCTAACAAAATAAATTTCAACACAGAGACATGTATAGTCCTGCACTTAGGCAGAAAAAAAATAGAATGCACAAATATAGGATGGGGGATGCGTGGCTGGATATGTGAAAGGGATCTAAGAGTCTTGGTAGATTACAAGCTGAACATGAGTCAGCAGTATGATGCGGCAGCCAAAAAAGCCAACATGATTCTTGGTTGCATCAATAGGAGTATGTTGTCTAGATCAAGGGAGGTAATGGAACCACTCTATTCTGCTTTGGTTAGACCTCATCTGGAATACTGTGTCCAGTTCTGGTCTCCTCAATTCAAGAAGGATATCGACAAGCTGGAGAATGTCCAGAGGAGGGTGACCAAAATTGTGAAGGGTCTGGCGGCCATGCCCTATGAGGAGTGGCTTAGGGAGCTGGATATGTTTAGTTTGCAGAAGAGAAGAGTAAGAGGGAACATGACAGTCACATTTAAATATTTGAAGGGATGTCAAGTTGAGGAGGGAGCAGGCTTATTTTCTGCTGCTCCAGAGACTAGGACAAGGAGCAATGGATTCAAGCTGCAGGAAAGGAGATTCCACCTGAACCTCAGGAAGAATATGAGCAGTGGAATATGCTGCTTTGGAGTGTGGTGGAGTCTCCTTCTTTGCAGGTTTTTAAGCAGAGGCTGGATGGCCATCTGCTGGGAGTGCTTTGACGTGTGTTCCTGCATGGCAGGGGTTGGACTGGATGGCCTCTGTGGTCTCTTCCAACTCTGATTCCTGATGGCAAAATTCTGTCAGCCCAAGATCCTGGAGAGCTGATGACATCTGGCACAGAGAATACTGAGCTGCAGGGACTAATATACAGCATTTTCTGTTTCTCTTTTAGCTTCTCACATTTGAATTTAATTTCCAACATAAATATAAAAATGTGCATCTGGTAAACAGCTGTTTTGTATGCCAGAAATGAGCAGGAAACAGGAAGAAGGAGTGAGGCACTGATAAGCTGCTTTCTTCTCTACTTAGCCAGGGATTGGAAACATGTGTCCTTACAGAAGACATTGGGCTGCAAGTCCCATTATGCCTTACCAATGATTGGGCTGATGTGGGTTGCAGCTTCTTCCACCTGTGCACGAAGTGCTGCTCCTTTCTTTAAACACTGGGAAGCAAAGTCATGTCAACAGATGCAGAGTTTGGGAAAGTTCTTTTTTTTCTTTTGACTAAAACTCCCAGAAGCCCATACTCAGCATGGCCAGCTCATTCTGAACTCTGAATTGGAATCAGAATGGGCAAGCTTCCAGCCTTGATGTGGTTTTTTTGAGTGGGGGGAGAGAAGGAAGCTATTTTCACTTTGTAATGGCACTTTTCTGTGAGCCTCCATCCTCTCACCTGGTCCTGTCTTGCAGGTGCCAAGAAAGGCTTTGGAATGATTTTAAAGCCTGGAGACTTGTGTGGCTCATTATATTTCCTGGATTGGCAGCACAGAGCCACACAATAAAGTGCAGGAAACAGCAGTCACAAGGAAGGAGTAAGTGCAGAGTTTAACTAAATGTATGTTAACTGGTGATGTAAGACTTTTTTAATGCTTAACTCATTGCCCCTCAAAAATTATTAATTACATTCTTGCTAACTGCTGTCAAATCCACTTTGACTTATGGCAACACTGTGAATGAGAGACTTCAAAGTCACCCTGTTATCAACAACAACCCTGATAAGGTTTTGCATACTCAGGGCTTTGGCTTTCTAGGCTGAATCCATGCACCTGTAATGCAGTCTTCCTCTTTTTGTATTGTCTTCCACTTTGCTAAGTGTTATCATCTTCTCCAATGAGTCATCTCATCCCATGATATGTCCAAACTACAATCACCTCCGTTTGTTTATTTTAGCTTTTAGTGAGAGTTCAGGCTTGATTTGTTGTGAGAGACATGGTATCTGCAGAACTCCCCTCCAATTATCTTCTTGTCAGCTTTTTTTACTGTCCAGCTTTCACAACCACATGTAGACATCAGAAATATTACAACAATCCATTATATCTATATATAGTGTAAAGTGGAAGGAATGTTTTTTTTAAATATATATGAGTCACAAAAAACTGACATTGGGCAGGTTTCTGAGAGTAAGCAGTTTAATCTCAGTGAAATACTGTATAATTTTTGAGGGTATCATACTTTGGACATGTCATGAGATGGCATGCCCCACTAGGAAAGATGATAATGCTTGGTAAAGTGTAAGGCACTAGGGGAAGAGGAAGACTGCATTACAGACTTTATCAAAGAAGTCAAGTTTGCAAGAACTTGTTAATAACAGGATGTCTTGGAACTGTGTCAGCTTAGCAATTACCTCTTCCCCTTTTGGCTAAAAGCTGCAACACTCCCTGGCCACTTGCTATATTAGCACTGTAGTGGACAATGAGTGGGCCAGTGGAGCCCTCTAGTTGCAAGCTACCTTAGAAACATAGGGAATAATTCCCATTAACAGCCACTGTCTAGTAACACAGGATGTCTTCTTCAGGGATCTCTCATGGATCCTTAGAGGTCACTGCAGATGACTGCTCATGGAAGTTGCCCCACTTTGCTCCCTGAAAACATGGTGTAGCTGCACTGCTTACATGATGGGCTTTGGAGGAGGAAGCATTGGGAGGCATAGCTACAACGATGTACTTATGTGATATGCATAAGATCCTGATGCAGGATCTTAGCCATTAGTCTGCAAATCACTTAGAGCCCCTCTGTGGCCTCCAAACAGCTCTGTAACAGATAAGAACAGAATCTGAAGCCTGTGCTAGAGCGGATAAAAGGTTGTACATCAATCTCAATGGTTCTCTTATAGTTCACCAAAACAATGCAAACAGTTTTATCGAGAGCAAGGGTCAGCACATGTTAAGAACCAACAACAGACCTTGCCATGGGACTCTGTGGGGTTCTGTCCAGACTCCAGGGAGATTCTTACAGGGAAACAGCACTTATCCTGGGAAAGGAGAGCATGAGAGCCAAGATATTGGATAGTGGGCACTCTTTCTGGGGACATCAAAAGACCTTCTGAGAATATAGAGGCCTACAAGACTGGAGGACTGTCACAATTTTTACATCCTGTTGGTTAGTCCCAACTGGAGTCAGCCCTTCAATCAATTGTTGAATGGTGAGTCAGAACATAGGGAAATCCAATTGTTTTAATGGGTCTATACCAGTCAGGGACAGCTAGTGTGATGTAGTGGTTTCAACACTGGACTAGGATTCTGGGAGACCGGAGTCTGGATCCCTGCTCAGACATGGCAGCCTACTGGTTGACCTTGGGTAGACCACACTCTCTCAGTATCTGAGGACAGCAAAGGCAAAGGCAAACCCCCTTTGCACAAATCTTGCCAAGATACTGTGATTGATTTGCCTTCTTGGTCAAAGAAGCTACAAAGCTGAGTTTGCAGGACATGAGCAGGGCTGTTGATAAAAGACTTGGAGGCCTCTCATTCACAGGGATGACCTACATCGAAGCTGACTTGATGGCATTTAACAACAGCAGCAACATTGAAAGGACTGTAGCTAAGTTCAGACAAAAAGGGGAGAGCTGGTGGGTGGGAGCAGCAAACGTTTCATTATCCCTGCCAATCAAAAAAGTGGCTGTGTTTTGACTCTGGGAGGACTGGCTTGGCTATAACACTGTGTACATATCTTTACCAGGTCCTGGAGGCTCCAAACTGGCAGCTTTGGGTGTTAGGCACTGGTTCCCTGCACTAACTTGCTACACAAGGCAGTGGCTCACCGTGTCTCCTGTGAATTGCAGAGTTGGAACAGTTATTTTTGGACTTCAGCTCTGCACGATCCCCAGTCATCACAGCCATTGGCCACACTGGCAGGAGAAGTCTGCCTTGGACTGCTAGGAAGAGGCAGGAATTGCAATCCATTTAAGTTGGAGCACTCCAGAATTCTCCATGGTACAGAAATCAGGCAGAAGCACAGACCCAAAGCCAGCCCTACGCCACCATCTGTTGTTAAGCTTCTGGATCCACTGCTCCTCTTCCTTAGCATTGGCCTAGCCAAACAGTCAGGCAATCTTATCCAAGGGCTGGGAAGTAGCTGGGATAGACTGGCAGGTAGCAGCTTGCCTTTCACAACCCTGCTGATCTTCCACCTGCATGTTTATGGCAGGTATTTTGTACCAGCTCTTGGATACAAATGCCTGGCAGTCCCCTGGAGTAATTCACAACAGAGAAGGAAGAGCTCTTCAGGCTCAGCAAAGCGGCTGCCAATGAATTCTGCTTATTCTTCTGTTTAATTATACTCTGATTTGGTATCTTCAATTAATAAAAATAGTCAGAATTTAGACTGAAAGTCAAAAAATATTTTGAAGGTGAATTTAAACTTGATACATCAAGCTGAGAATCATTTTCCAGAAGAGGGCAAATCTAATTATTTTTACAAACTTGAATTTCAACTTTCTCCCAACAAAGGACCCCCAGTGAAATGCGTGTCCTCTGTCTCTCCCCTTAGCAAACTGCAGATGACAGGAATTTCCCAATGCCCAGTCACTTTCATCCCTGCCTCCCTCCCATTCCACAGCCATTTAGTGGCCAAACAGGGCTTGGCAGCTCCCAAGGGAGCAGTCACAGAACTGTGCATACAGAGTGGTTACACTCCACACATACCATCTAGGAGTCCAGCTGGGCGCACCTTCTGACTGTCCTGATTTGACAAGCATAGTTCTGAGTAATACTCTGTCATCTCAATATTCAGTTGGTTTTAAAAATGTCTTTGGCCCTTTTCACACGTGGGTGGCGGAACGACGCAAGCCACGCCAAAACGGGGCTTACCTTGTTCCGTCGCCGCGTGGAGCAGCGCATTTCGCTGCTCTACACGCAGCAGCATCCCGCAGCGTCCTCGGCCCCCGGCAGCGCCCAAAATGGCGGATTTTCACTGGCGGAGCCTCTCCACCAATTGGAGAAGCTCGACAGCTGGAAATCCCGCCCCGGCCGATTTGCAGGGACGCCCTTTTGCGCGTCCGCAAATACACATGGGCGCTGTGACGGGGCTGGACGGGGCTGGACACCCCATGCCTTTGAAAAACCACATAAAATGTGGTTTTTCAAAAGCACCCGCCACCGCCACTTGCGGGCACCCGATCGCAGATTGGCGTGTGGATTTACTCACGAGTAATCCACTCCAATTCGCATAATGGTGTAGACGACCTCCGTGGAGGTCGATCTACACCGTTTTTTAAACCCCATGTGAAAGGGGCCTTTGTTTGTTTGTTATATTTGTATGCTGCCTTTCTCCCAAAATGGGACCCTGGGTGGCTTCCAACAATAAATTACACATTACAACATTTTAAAAAATTAGAACATTAAAAACATATAAAACAATGGCTTGTTTATTTTCCCCTTGCTTGCTTGCTTGCTTCCTTCCTTCCAACTTTTCACAGAGAAAAACCAAGACACGTGTAGAGTGTAGTCATGATGACAAGGGTCATTAACAAGGAAAGACACACTAGCTAGAAAGGCTACAGCATCTTCCTTTTGCCTGAGCCTACTGGGAGGAACAAGATTCTGCTCTCTTCTGTCCTCTCCCCCTGCAGAATTAATTGAGTGCACATCTGTTTTAAAACTTTACATGCAGTTTGCAGCAATTGAGGTAAACTGAGGACAAATGGGGAAAGTCATTGTAGGAGAGAGAAACTGGGATATTTCAAATGCAGCTGAAAAAGTGGGAGGATCCATTACGACTGTCCCTGCGAATTTGGGACAGTTGAAGGATGTGGGATCACATATACCATCAGGTCACACTTTGTTTATCCCTGATTTAAGCCGGTCTTCCGAGTGTGCCTTGGCTCTGAGGAATACACACGCCAGTGGAAACCAGAAATTCCAAAATAGGCAACTCAGAAGTAGCAGCAGCTTCCTGCCATCAGGATTATCTTCCCTCCCTCCCTCCCTCCCATAGGGGACCCATATTGTCTTTCTCTTGCTGCCACAGCACTCGTGTCCTCACTGACCTTGCTATGGCCACTGTGCTTTTGCCTTCCTCTGATGACATAACTATGCTCTTTGAGTCAAAAGGACTCATATCCTCCAACATGTCACAGATGAAAACTGGAACACATGTGGCCAAGCAACATCCGAGTGGGGTCAAGATGGAAAGAGTTATTAATAAGGAAGAACCCTACAAGTGAGGAGAGGCTGCTGCAGCAGCTTGCTTTTGACTGAGCCCACTGGGACAGACAAGATTCTGCCTGTCCTCTCACCCTTCTTGAGTTTGAGCACAAACTACTTTTGTACTTTGAACTCAGTTTACAGCCAGTCAAATAAGCTGAGGACCAAAGGGAAAAGTGGGAGAAGGAGAAAGAAACTGGGACATTATAAAAGCAGCTGAAAAGGTGAGAGACAAAAGATTAACTGGGACTCTCCTTGTCAAAATAAGACAGTTGGTGGGTCTGAGGATTCCAGCCGTGCCATTTTCATACAAATCTGAGCCTCCTTTTATCCTATTTGCTGTTGATGCAGCTCATCTTCCCCTCTTTTGGGGGAAATCCAATGGAAGTGTTGACTTTACCTCTGTTTCTAGGTCCTGCCACTTTCATCAAGAGCTCCCCATCAGTCACATTTGAGTCTTGCCAGACAAGACCCCCAGCCCCTGCTCTCCTCCACCTCCTCTCTGACTGCATCCTCAGCAGTCAACCTCTGAGGATGAATGGCTTCCATCCCAGCTTAGCTGTCACATATCCTGTCTGCCTGAGAGCAGATACCGAAGTTTGCTTTTGCATAAAGACCCTTCATCTACATGCCTCCCACTCTGATTAATTTCTTCTCTTCCACTTTCCCTGTACAGGAGAGGGAAATGCCAGTGATAAATAGCAGAGCTCTGACCTTTAGGGTGACCTGTCAATAATTACAATCTTTGATCACCTATTGCTTTGTGCCCAGAGCAAGAGCTCACTGGGATCCCTGCACTCAGAGATAACCAGATGTTCCACTGAGTGAGACCCTCATCTGTGGGTCATCGTCTGCCTCACAGCCTCTGCTAGACCTGGGTATGAGGGGCCCCATTTGTAATTATAGATATTGGCCAGCCCATCCCTTTGGCTGGGCTTCAGTACACGGTGGTGGTTCTTCTTTTGAGGAAGGGCAGGTTGCACATTTGTTCACGTTCTGTCAGCTTCCAGACAAAGAGAGAGTGGTGTGTTGTTGCAGGGGCAGAGGAGGGGGCAGAATTCTGTTAAGGCCATGCACATGCGTATGTCATGTAGTGGTTCTGGGGCCAGAAAGCGACCATGGTGCAACAGACTATCCTGCTGATAGTAGCAGAAGCAGAGTTGCACAAACAGCATGTTCATCTGCCTCTTGCCTTTGCAAGTTGCACAATGTGCATTACATGTTGTAGTTACACATCCTGGATTGTGCATTGTGTATCCTACATTGTGTTTCCTAGTCATTGACGTGTGTTGTACAATGTTGCTCTTCTGCATTGGGGTTGTGTAGCACTCACAGCATACCCCCACATGTTGGTATTTATGCTACGCTAAGGGGGTGTTGGATTCAAGCTGGTGTGTGTTGGAAAATTATTTATCTGTTTAGAGTCTTTATCTAGAGCCCACAAGGACCCCAAGGTGATATACAACAGATAAAAATATTTCAAACACGAAATACACAAATACAAGCATTGAAAACTAGGCCAAAACAACTCCTTGAACATAGTTTTGAAAACTAGACAGTGAAAAAGATAGCAAATTTCAGACTAACTCATATGGAAGGAGACAGTTTTTTCAAAAAACCTGGCCCAAGCTTTAGAGGTCAAAACCAGCACTTTGAATTAAGCTCAGAAGAAAATTGGAAACCAGTGTAGTTCCTGCAAGAGTAGTAATATTTATGGTCTCTAAAACACACACCCAGCAACAATGTGGCTGCTGCATTCTGTACTAGTTGTAGCTTCCAAACACTTTTCAGGAGCAATCCCATATGCAATACATTACAGTGGTCTCATTGGGAAGTAATTCAGGTGTGAAGCACTGTAGTTGTTCCAGGGGTGGTAATATATTTCTAGGATATGGGAAGGATCACTGTTTAGCAGTAGGGTTTGAACTAAGGGCCTTTTCATGCTACACAATTATAACACAATCATTCTATCCTATGGATCCCTAGGATTTGCAGTTTAGGAAGGGGCATTTAGAATTCTCCACCAGAGAAGTATACTGCCTTTGCAAATTACAAATCCCAGGATTCCAGAAGATGTAGCTGTAGTAAGTAATGTGGAATCAGAGTACTATAATTATGTGGTGTGAAAGGGCCTTAAAATATTTCCTAGTCCCTTACATTTCCAGCAGCAAGGATCAGGGATCAGGCCTTGGAAAGGAAATCTTGATTACTTTTATTCCCATTTTGTTCATGAGATTTATCTATTTTGATTTTCTTTGGAGAAAGTTGGCTCATTTTGTGTGTACATGTGTGTGTATATGTGTGTTTTACGTTTAGCAAAATATGCCCCATTAGAAAACATGATAACTGTTGCTCATCAGCTGCACACATAGATTAGATAGTAGTGGATGCATTCTGCATACACTGAATCATGGGGCCATTCTATAGAGAAATCCCCACATAAACCTCTAAGAAAGTAGTTTATTTTTATACTCAGACATCAGGAGTTTTGTACAAATTAAATTTATAAGTTGCACAAATTACAGGGGAAATAAAAGACAGAGAAGAAGAAAACCACTGGCATTTTGGTCTTGAGCTAGAGAGTCAAGATGTCACTAGGCAGCTGATGAATGTCTTGTTGGGTGGCCAAATTTGAGGAAAAAAAATTTGAAGCAGTGAAATTGTTTCACATGCCTAGCTAGGCTTCTTCATGGAATCCCAAGAACCTGCCACCAAGTCACAGTACTTGGTACTGTGTTAGATGAACAAGCAAAAGGACCTGGTATAAGACACTTTCCTACATTCCATGTTTCCTGGACTTGGGGCTCTCACAACCAAGAATTGATAAACCATAGTTTGCTGTCTGTGGTGAAGAACAAGATGGCACTGCTTCTCATTCTCTGTATGAAAACCAACTGGATTATCACTTGAATCTTTTTTTTTTTCCAGCACCAGCGATAGGAAACTGAAGGCAGGAGGTTAGTGTAGAGGGTGAAGGGTAGGGCACAGGGCACACAGCTGTCTCCTCCAGTACCTTGCTACCACCTTGTGATGTGGCACCCAAAAAAGCCAATGTGATTCTAGGCCGCATCAACAGAAGTATACTGTCCTAATCAAGGGAAGCAGTAGTGCCATGCTATTCTGCTTTGGTCAGATGTCACCTAGAATATTGTGTCCAGCTTTGGTCACTCTACTTACTTGTATATTGACAAGTTGGAAAAGAAGGCTGACCAAAATGATCATAGATCTGGAAGCCAAGTGCTGTGAGGAACAACTTACAGAGTTGGGTATGTTTAGCTTGGAAAAGAGAAGACTGAGAGGTCACATAATAGCCGTGTTTAAATATCTGAAGGGATGTCATGTAGAAGATGGATTGAACTTATTTTCTACTGCTGTCAGGACTAGGACATAAAGCAGTGGATTCAAATTACAAGACAAGAGATTACACCTAAACATTAGGAAGAATTTCTTGAGTGTGAGAATGGTTTAACAGTGGAATAGACTATCTCAGGGAGTGGGGGATGGTCCTGCATTGGGGTTTTTTAAAGAAAAGCTGGGTGGACATTTTTCAGGAATGCTTTAGTTGGACATTTCTGCAGGGTGAGGGCTGGACTAGATGGCCCTTGTGGTGCCTTCCAACATTGAGACTTTATGATTCTACCACCTCCCAGGATCTGCCACCTGAGGCAACTGCCTCACTCTAAACATACGGCTGGTTATTTGAACCAGCCAGAGGGGTGGCTGAATTAATTTTTCATTGTCTAAGGGGAGGGCTTTGTTCCATTTGCTCCATTTTCTGACTAGCAATGGCACAAAATATATGCAAATGAATATGCACAATTTATGTACAGAATGCAGAATGTTGAACTGATCCAGGGTGGTATAACAGTTACACAAGGATTAGAAGGACCTGGTCTTGAACTCTCACTCAGCCAAGCAGTTCTTGACTGACCTTTTGGCAGTTCCCTTCTCTCAGATTAACCTGCCACACAGGATTGTGGTGCAGACAACATGGGCTTGGGAAGGACATGTGCTGGAATGAGCTCTTTGGAGGGAGGCAGTGGAGTTTTTTTAAAATTAAACAAAAACATAAATAAATTCATCTGGGTTGATTTAGAAGTGTTCTTATTTCAACACATTCATCACATTATTAGCACTATGACTTCAGTTGAAAAACATGATACAAATCTAGTAAACTGAATGGATACAAAAATGGTACTGTATTGGGATTATCTGGGAGCCTAATATAGATGAATTCTTCTCAATATTCTGTGTCCCAGATCTGTTGGACCACAGCTCCTATCATCCTCAGCCAACATGAGTAGGGAAGTATAATACAGAATATTTTACACTGAATTACATTTATAGCTTTGCTAATGAAAGCTAAGCACAGTTAAACATGATCCTGGGAAATCACTGAGGACATGTTGATGTTCCGTAAAGCATTGCTCCATCTAAAAGTTGAAAGCATCAGATGCTTTCACGTGTTCTCCAACATTTTACAGATGAAAACCAGGATGAGTGTGGCCAAGCAACATCAGTGTGTGGTCAATATGTTATGAATGAAGAAAAACAAACAAGCCAGGAGAGGCTGCACCAGTTTGTTCTTCCCTGAGCCTACTGGGAAGGGTGAGATTCTGCTTTCTCCTGTCTTTTCCTGCAGCTGAGTTAAGTGAGTACAAGCAACCTTCAGTTTGCATCACTGGAAGTACAGTAACCTGGGGAGAAATGAGGAAAGTGGGAGCAAGACAGAGAAACTGAGGCATTTTAAAAGCAACTAAAAAGGTAGGATGACAGAGGATTAATCAGAAGTGTTCCTGCCAAATCAGGACAGTCGGAGCATATGCTTCCATGCTTGTAAGCAAGATTGCCCCTTTTTCTTCCTCCTTGCAGTAAGTTCTTGATTTGAGATAATAATAACAACAACATAAGATAACTTATCTGAAGGATATCACCCGGGAATATGTATTTGCATATATATGGCTCTTAATTCTCTGTTCAGGAACTGTTTTGAACCCATTGCAAAAATGAAATTCTAAACAGAAAGATCTCTCAAAAATGCCTGTCATTTTTTTCTCTTTTAAAAAATACTCCTAATCATGCCATTAATCTCCTTTTCTCTTAACATGTGATTTTATTTTTAATGTTTTTAAAAACTGATTGCAAATTCTGTCATGCACCTGTAGTCTTGAGGCTACCTCCCCTTTCATATGTACAAATCCATCTGTTCCACCTCTCCCCGCCTGATTGCTCCAATGTTTGCGTAAGTTTGTTGGCGAAACCTCAGCATGAATACTAGCCTACAGAGGCTTTTTCTGCATTCATTGCAGCTGGGAAACTATTGCTGTAATGAGGAACAGAAGTGTGTTGGCTGCAGCAGGTGCTGTCTCTTTACAAGACTAGTTTGTATGAGGGTTTCTCCACCTGATGCTGGGCACAGAAGTATGACTTAACGAGAGAGAGAAAACGAGCAGCTGCATACATGAGCAAATAAACCCCTGCTTTGCAACTTCTACCAGTCAAGAATAGACAATACTTGACTACATTGACTGGTTTAGAGTAGGGACAGGCAAAGCACAGCCCACAGGTTGTGTGAAGTCCTCCAAGGCTGTTACTGTGGCCTTCTTAATCCTCAGGGGTCAAGCAAAATTCTGGCAATTTTGTTTTTCAAAAAATTATTTTGCCTCAAAATGGCCTCTAGGGAGTATGGAGGGCATTTCCACCTTGGGAGCATCTCTGAGACAAATTTAGACCCAGGATGAGGCCTGTTAGAAAAAGTTTCTCCTGGCCCAGAACATCTCAGGGAGGTCCAAAAACACAGTGAAAATGTTCCCTTGTCCCTTAGATCACACCTGGGAGGCAAAATGTTGACTGACTGATTGATTGATTGATTGATTGAAGCCAGTGTGTCAGGTGTGTGCGCGTGCAGTTCTCTATCATCTCCCTACTTTTCCACAGTTTGTCTATCTGTGCATTAGATACTCTAAAGATTTCTTGATACTCTAAAGATTTCTTTTGGACTATTATTTCCAGAATCCTCTAGCCAGAATGGCCACTGGTCATGCTGGCTAGGAAATTCTTGGAGCCATAGTCCAAAAAAGTAATTTTCCCATGATCTGGTCTGATCTGGCATAAGACAACTGACTCTGTATAAACCATGGGGCAGTAGTCCTGTGTGAGAGGAAATTCTTTCCATTCAGAAAGGTTCCGGTGTCACTTTCCAGTTATAAGATCCTCAGGTAGTATGGGACTCTGAAAGACTTCTGCCTCACATCCTGGTGAGGTATGAACCGTAAGAACAGATCATCCCTGTCAAGATCAGGCTGGTGGTGACTGACATCTCATCTCCAGCCAGCATAATCAATGGTAGCAGCTGTAGCATTCCTGCTCATTTGCAGGGGCAGCTGTTGCCTGCTCAGGGCTTAGATCAAAAACGGGCAAAGTGGGGCTTGTAGACTGCATGCAGCCCCTGCAGCTGTTTTTGTACCCCTCAGGGCCCCTCAGGAGTCAAATTTTTGCCCCCAAGTGCTCTCTGGGGGTATAGGGAGCATTTTCATCACACTTTTGCCCCAAGGGGGGCTTTTTTGAAACAGGAAATTATTTCTGCTCTCTTCCTGTTGTGAAAAAAAAAAGCTGTTTCCTGGGCCTAAAATGGCCTGGGGCTAAAAGCATGGCAAAGTGGCCCACATAACCCTCTAGAGAGCATTTGTGGGCAAAAACATTTTTTAAAATTTTTTGTGGGGGATGCAGCCCTCCAATGTCTCTGACTGGGGCTAATGTGGCTCCCCAGCATTCCACAGTTGCCCACCCCGGCCTAGACCAATGATTTGACTTAACACGAGATAAACATAATCAGATCTGCTGCTTTTTCTGAGACATAGAGATCAAACCATTTGGCTGTAGGCTCTCTGATACAGAGTCCAGCAAGGCACTGAACCTCCCATTAACAAGTTTAGGACTCTGGGGATTAGGTAGTGACAGGCCAAATTTGCCCCATCTTCTGTAAAGTCACTGACTGCCATTTTCTTGCAAACATTACCAGGCTTGTTCAATAGGGCCTGCTTTGTTAATTCTGTCATGTGGAACCAGTAGGATTTTCGCAGGGATCCTTGATGTTTAAGAAATGGTACCCCTCCAATCATTCCTATAGCTACTTCAGAGCTTGTTGGCTTGCATGCAAGCTAAGTTATTTTGGGTACCACCTCATTTGCAAGAGAGAAGCAGGAAAGTGCACTGAACAAGGATCCTTGCAAGCTGTTCATCAGCTTTCAATTGCTTGTGCTCCTTGCCAGGATTTACTGCATGGAGATATCAGTGCAGTTCCTAGAAAAGAGTCATTAAAATTGAGAAACAAGACTGATGTTGCAAAAGGATGAATTTCATTATAGGTGGTACCCACAAAGGGTAGGACCACCTGGTCATTGGCATGTGATCGAACCAACCAACCACCTTCCAAATGCAGCCAACGATGGCAGATAATTATAATGTTCAGTTACTGGTTAATATACTGGTTAATGTAAGCATGGCTTGTTCACACAGATTTAATGGATGGTTTGAAAAGGATAATAACTTTTCAAACCTAGTGTTCATTGATGTGTAGTCCTTTTTATGAATGTTTAATTACCAGAAAAATATAGCACGAGGAACCAGGGAACCCAGACTGTGTTATTAGCCAGGGAATTACAAGAGCACCTAATATGGTTGTGTTAGTTTTTCTGATCCTATTCTGTAAAAAGAGGACAAAGATATTTGACTAAACATCAGCAATTCAACTGATGTGTTATGGACTATTGACCTGCTGAGATGCTCACTGCTGAATGCTGAATTTGGATTACCATAATTATATTAATGATAATAAATTATATTACAATAGTAATATTAATGTAATTATGATAAAGCAAATTCAGTGTTCAATACTAAGCATCTGAGGCACAGTCTACTAGACTGTGCGTGCATACCATTCACACACACACACATACACACATTTATGGCATTCTTTTAGTCAATTATGATGCCATAAGCTAGACTTACAACATTGTAACTGCTTCATATTCACATTTGCAATTGTGGCATCACTGCAACAACCACAAATGCCCCCAAATCTACCTTAAAATCCAGCCAGCCCTCCCAAGTGATGTTAGTCTGTGATTATGGGTGCTGCAGGATGATATGACCAGCCCCTTTTTGCCAGCAAATGATAATGCAAGGAACAGAAGCAGGGGACCCCTATGGGGTTGTGTAGGGAACTCTTTTGTCACACCAAAAGGACTGGTCATGACATCTTGTAGTGCTCTGCTCACCAACACCGCAGAACTCTTTGTCACTCAGGCTGGCATTTAAGATGGGCTTCAGGGCTGGATCCAGAGATGGAGCATAGCTATGATACTGTAGCTATGATATCTGGTGCAGGATCTCGACCATATACATATATAGATGTGTATACACATACATCCATAAACATACATGGCATCATATTAAAATAGGATTATATTATATAAATGATATTTATATTAATGATATTTAAAAATCTAGCACAGCATAAACCAACTAGTATCTTTTCTCAAGTTCAGTTTTCTCATCTTTTTCTTATCAGTCATCAAGGACATGGACATGCTTAGGGCCTTTCTGCACTACATTGTTATGGTGCTATTATTCCCCTTTCAACATCCTATGGAATCCAGTTTAGGGAGCAGCATTTAAAATTCTCAACCAGAGAGCTCTTGGGCTTCAGTAAGCTACAGAACCCAGGATTCTTTAGGATGTTGAAAGCGAAATAATAGCACTATAACAGTGTAGTGCAGAAAGGCCCTTAAAGCAATGTTGTTCCCCTCCAGAAAGTTAAAGACACTATGCATAGTACTTGCCCATCTTCTGTTTCTTATCCCTACAAGAAACCCTGTGAGGCAGGTTGGACTGAGAAGTTGTGACTGATCTAATGTTGCCCTGTGAGTTCCGTGGTTGAGTAGAGATTTGAGTCTCTGTGTCTCCAGCCCCACTTCAGCACTCTAACCATTACACTACACTGGTTCTCTCGAAGGGCCATCTAGGCCAGTATCCTGCTTCCTACAGTAACCAATATAGCATTATCCAGCAAGCAGGGTATGAAGACAATCACTTTCCCTGGTGGTTGCCCCTCGTAAATTCGTATTCAGTATGGAAGTTCCCTATAGACACAGTAGCCACTAGCTGTAACTACTATGTAGCTACTACTTGTGAGCCATTTCTGAATGACAGTGACCCTAAAGTGAACCTTTCATGGGGTTTTCTTGGTGAGATTTGTTCAGAGGGGGTTTGCCATTGCCTTTCTTTGAGGCTGAGAAAGTATGACTAGCCTAAGGTTACCCAAGTGGGCACCATGGCTGAGTGGAGATTCAAATTCTGGTTTCCAGAGTTGTCATCCAACACTCAATACCACCCTGGTTCTCAAGTGGTCTCTAGGAGGTTCAAAATATTTTTGTTTACTTATGCAAGGTTTGTTGCTTCATTTCACATCTGCATATTGTTTTGAATAAGTTTTCTGAAACTTTTTTTTTTTTTTTGTGATGCAGGAAACTGTCCCTATTCTTTCTATGTCATTCCTCTACTACCAAACTTTCTCTTTAAAAAAGTGATATCTCATTAACTGAGGTGTTCCTATATAAGGCAGCTTGATCCTATGCTCCTAATCACAGCAGTAATGAACACAGATCCTAAAGTGAGACAACAGTACCCTCTAGTGGGGTAAGTGGGTAATGTTTGAATCTAACTAAGATGTTGGCCAGAGATGCAGGCATCCTTCTTGCGTTTGGAAATCAAGGGTCTCAACCCATAATATGACACTCTGACCCAAAGATGGGAGTTGTAATACACCCAGAAGTTACTGAGATCACAGTAAGAGATATGCATTTAAATACAGACACACACACACACACTTGCATCTGGATGCACAAATTCATGAAAAGCCATTTAAAGTTGCTCAGTAATACTCTAATTTGAAGCCAAAGCAGTTGGGAAAGCAGGAGATCCATGACAAGAACTCCAAAGTTTTCAAAATGAAAACCTGAGGCACACAAGTGAGAGCGAAGAAGAGGCAGATTGGCTATGACTATGGGAAGTGAACTGTATAGTTTTACACACACACACACACACACACACAGACACGTGCCAAACCACAAAGACTTTACTTATTCTAAATTGCCTCATTTCTAGCTTCCACTTGTGCTGTCAAAGAAAAAATTCTAAGTACCATTGTGGGACCCCTTCCCCGCTTGCTTTGAGGTAACAAAGGAGGAATCCACACACCCATTTTTCAAGGCAGTGCTCTCAGATTGAGATTCCTGTCTTCCATCCGGAAGATCAAACCATGACACTCGGGGCTAAGTCCTGAGATCTGGCAGTCTTATCCTTGTGCACTGTGATCCCAGTTCTTTTTGGGGACCCCCAGCTGCTATTTAACATACACAGACAGTTGTGAAATGTTGCACTTAAAGTGATTTAAGTGCAGCATCTAATATACAATTAAATCAGTTTGGCCTACTGTGTTCTCTTGTTCTGTATGTGGTTTTGCCTGTCTTCCATCTCTACTAACCCTCACAGCTGCATTTATTTAACTTAGGCAAAGTTTTTATAATTTTGTTTTAATTCTCAGTACTGTGGAATTCTCATTCCATGTTCCCTCTGTATGTTCAGCTACTGAAAAAAAGAACTGAAAAAAAGACATAAAAGAATCCAGGTACACCACGCTGACTAAGTGAGAAGAAATTTCTAGCGCAAGCTTTGGTGGAGTCCATTTCATCAGTGACATGAACGCTTATGCTAGAAATGTCTTCTTCCTGGTTAGCCTCAAAGGTGCATCTGGATTTCCTTATGTCTTTTTATTCTAAAACAGACTAATTCAGTTGTCTCTTTGAATGGATAAAAATGTATGGGTAAATCCATTCTAAATAATGTTCTCAGTTTATTTCTTGGATACTTTTAGTATTATTGTACATGGAATCTTGCCTCTTCCATTTATTTGTTTCTAAAAGTACTTTAAAAATCTTCCCACGCTTCCTAAAACATGAAGTATTTTTTTAAAAAAATGGGGGATGGGGGGAGATTTAAAAAAGTGTGGTGAAAACAGGGACAAAGTTTTCTAAGAAAGAATTTCAAACCAGGTAGTGGAAAACTTTTTTTGGCCAGACCATATGCTATGGATGTCACTACGTTAGGGCACTGCCCCTATGTAAGAATTCTGCCTTCAAATTCTTAGCATTGCAGAGAGTGAAACACTGAACATTACAGTAGCCCCTCCACATTCGTGATGGTTCAGGATGCAGAACCCTCCTGAAAATGGAAAAACTGCCAATAACTCCCCCCTCCGTAGTTTTGTCCTGAGCTTCCCCCTCCCATTCCTTTGCCTCTGGCCTTGTGTCCAGCAGGGGAAGGATAAAGGGCTTACCAGTACTCTCCCCTTGGATGGAAAAGAAGAGAGTTCTGATATTCTACCACTTCCGGTGGCCATCTTAAGAAAGGAGGGGTAGGAGCAAAGAGAGCACCTGACCAATCAGTAGCCGCTACACAGAAGAATGTGCAGAGAGGACATGCCACCAGCTGTGTGTGGGGGTGCTCACCCAAAGGGGGAAAAAGTCAATTTTAAGCACAAGCCTACAAAGCCTGGAGTGAAGAATGCAAGAGAATGGGAGGAAGAAAATGGTAGTGCTGGGGAGCAGGCATGTGCCTCGCAAATAATCAAATTCGTGAAGGTCAAACCCACAAATGTGGAGGAAGGACCATATTTGCTTCCAGATCTCTTACATTTGCAGTGCTCAAATTTCCTTAGGAAATTTGCCTATTCCTTTTTTTCAGGAATCTAAACTGCATTTCTCAGTGCTCAGCTGAAATTTTAAGATACTTCAAGAAATTTAGCCACTTAATGAAAATTTAGTGGGAAGGTCCAGAATTCTTTTTGGGGATTAATGTCCTCATTATGGAATGGCCTGCCGGAAGAGACCTGGCATATTACCAGTCTTGACCGCTTTAAAAAAGCGGTCAAGACTGTTCTCTTCCGACAGGCCTTCCCAGACTCAGTGTTCCAACGCCTCTCATCAATTGTCCTCTTGTTTTTAATTTTGTTTTTAATTTGTTTTTAATAGATAATGTGTTTTAGGGGGTTAGAAGGGTTGGTGGGTGGGGAGGATGGGTTACATTTTGGTGTTTTTAATGTATTTATATACTGTTGTTGTCGGGAGTCCTCCATGCTTTATTGTTTTAGGATAGCAGTAGACTGAGGAAATAGTGATAGTAGGCTGTTAGCTATTCCCAGGCGCCAACCATTCCTTCTGGCTGGAATTTCAAAGGAACCATTTGGCATGATGACGTTCGTTCTTTTACAACTATCTTAGGAGAAACTGTCTGTTAAAGTGTAAGGTGGGGGGAAAACGTTCCATTCTCGAGCTTTAACGTCTGAAGACAGCATCCCTTACTATGTTACAATAAATCTTCTATTAAGTTTGTTGATCCGTGTAAGAGTGAATCTGTTCCTGACAGAAAGCTCGAGAATCCTTTCAAAAAATGCACCAATTGATGGACCAGTCGATTACTGAAGAAGAGCAAGGATCTGCAGAATCTGATGGAGCTACAGAAACTGAAGTGCCCCTGGATACCAAGACAAAATTGCGCCTGACCGAGGCTATGGAAACCCCCACAAGCGGCCAAACCTGGGTCTGGGGAGAAAAGCCACATACGTCGTTGAGACAACGCAGAAGGGCTGCTAGATGGGATACATCAGCAAAAGATCTATCCCTTTTGGAGGAGATAAAGCAAATGGAAACCGAACTGGAAAGAAAAGATGAGGAGATACTCGAACTCAAGACCATGCTACGCGAGATGCGCATCCGTCCCTCGCAGACAGGGAGATCACCAGGAGGAGAACCACGAGCGGCTGTCTCGGCGGCAGGCACCCCTGGTCCGCCCCAGCAACCAACAGGGCACACGCCAGCGCCACTGTTACTCAGAAATGTGGGAGACCTGAAAGCGACCTTCAACGGGAAGGGGGAGAAACTCTCCTTTTTTTTGACTATGGCAAACAATTTCATGATTGATCACGGCCATCTATTTCGGGATGATGCGGCCCGAATTCGATACCTAAGCCAGAGGATGAAAGGACTGGCAGCAGACTGGGTAGCGAACCTATATGACTCCCGCGCCCCCGAAACTGAAAATCTGCAGCTCTTCATGAACCATCTGCGGGAACGCTTTGAAGACCCCCATTTATTGGAAAACACCAAATATCAACTGAAACGAATGAAACAAGGCAGGAACGATGTGGGGACGTATTCCCGTGAATTTAGAAACCTGGCCACCAAAGTCCCGTGGAGTGATGAAATTCTAATTGAGTTATACAAAGATGGACTAAATCCTGATATTCTACACGGGTGCTTAATGCAGGCCAATCCACAGACCCTGCTAGGTTGGGTCAGACTAGCTACTGAAATGGAAGGCATAACCCAGACTGTTCAGCTGAACCGACAAAGACAAGACGTGCCAAAACGACAACCTCGCGGTCCCACCGTCCTCAATGCTGAGGAACGGAACAAACGTCTCCGTTTGGGCATGTGCTTTAACTGTGGAAAACCGGGCCACCTCGCCAACACCTGCCGCGGAAACCAAGCTCCGACTGGGACTAAGGGAGCACGAGCAGACCCAAAGGATATAGAATTCACACATCAGACAGCGGCCGCCAAACAACCACTTAGACGCACTTCTAAGGACCCTGCAGCGGCGACAGGAGACTCCGATCCCGATGATGAAACCACCTCTTCGTCCTCATCTGACATAGATGGAGATTCTAAACCTGACTGCGATGACTGGCAAGCGGCGGGAACATCTGTAAGTACTCCTAAAATTCCCCATTTCTACGCCACGGTTGCGATTAGTGGCAGCGATGGGACTTTGCATGTACATAGGGCATTAATTGACTCTGGCTGCTCCAGAAGTTTGTTACACCCCAAATTGGCCAAACAATTGAAAACTCTTTATGAGCCCTTGGAATGCCCCATCAAATTAACGCAAATGGATGGGACCTCAATGACTGGGGGAGTAATTAGTAAAATCACTAAGCCCATCTCATTTCAAATGGACAAAAACAATTACAGCATGCGATTTCTAGTTCCCAAGGCGATGCAGTTCAAATTGGTCTTGGGAATCGATTGGCTTCGTGAATATAACCCCCAGATAAACTGGACTGCTGGCACTATGTCCTCTTCAGATGAAAACTTTTCTATTCCCCATGAAGAATTGCAACAAATTCCTTCACACTACCGAGACTTCCAAAAGGCTTTCCACGAAAGGGAGGCTGACAAATTGCCTCCCCACACGGACTTTGACTGTAAACTGGAATTAGTTGACGGGGCCACCCTGCCTAAACCGAAAATTTATCCCATGAGCCAAAAAGAACTCCTTGCTCTCAAGAAGTTCCTAAATAAAAACTTGGCTCGCGGCTTTATCAAGCCCTCTACAGCCCCCACGGCGAGTCCTGTCTTCTTCCGAAAGAGAAAAGATCCCAGCGCGGATCCGAGACTGATAGTTAACTACTCTGCTATTAACCAGGTTATTTCCTCCAATTGTTATCCCATACCTCTGATACGGACTGTTTTGGACCATCTTGTTCAAGGAAAATATTTCACCAAACTTGATCTTAAAGAGGCTTTTCATAGGATTAGAATGGACCCGGACTCTGAGTGGCTCACCACCTTTGCAACTCCTCTAGGTAACTTTAAATGGACGGTTCTTCCCTTTGGCTTACAATCGGGGCCATCTGTGTTCCAAATGTTTTTGAACACCATTTTCCATGACTTGTTGTATCAGGGGGTTCTGATTTATCTGGATGACATTTTAATTTACGCAGATTCCATGGAATCTCATGTGTCATTGGTTCGTGAAGTGTTACGAAGGCTTATAGATAACAACCTCGTGGTTAATCTATCTAAATGCCAATTTGACACCCAAACTTTTGATTACTTGGGATATAGGATTCAAGATTGTTCACTTAAAATGGACCCTTCGAAGATTAACTCCATTTTGCAATGGCCCGTCCCTAAAACTGTGAAGCAACTGCAGCAATTTCTTGGTTTTGCGAACTTCTACCGGAACTTTATTGAGGATTTTGCTGCCATAACGCTTCCACTCACCAACCTTCTACGGAAACCTAAAGGATCCACTGCGGGCAAGGCGCATAGACTTTGTTGGTCGCCTGAGTGTCAATCGGCGTTTGACCATTTGAAATCTAAATTTACGTCTGAGCCCTTACTCCTTTTTCCCGACAGTACGAAGCAATTCATTGTGCAAACGGATGCTTCGGACTTTGCCATGGCAGCCGTTCTTTTACAACATGACACCACAGGAGCACTCAGGCCTTGTGCTTTCATTTCAAAGAAATTTTCCCCTCAACAAGCTAATTGGCCTATTTGGGAGAAAGAAGCCAAGGCTATCCATTTTGCGCTGTCCTCTTGGCGTCATTTGCTTGAAGGGGCTCGACTCCCCTTTGAAGTTTGGACTGATCATAGGAATTTGCAAGCCTTACAGTCTGCTAAGAAACTCTCCCCTAAGCAGGCGAGATGGGCTGAATTTTTCCAGAGATTCCGATTTAAAATTGTTTTCAAACCTGGCCGAACTAACCAACTGGCGGACCCTCTCTCTCGACTTCCCTGTTTTGCGGAATCCCCTGCTACGTCCTCCCACTCCAATACCTTGTTTCCTGCCTCCTCTCTGGCTTCTCAAGTGACTACTCGTGCATTAGCAAAGACAAGGCTTTCTGCCTCCTCTCTTTGTGACTCCGCTCTCCGCGATGCTATCATTCATGCAGCGCATGCAGACTCCTGGCTACCAGCAAACAAGGATAAAATAGAATGGGTTGACAATCTCCCCTTTTATGGCACCAAGGTCTACGTTCCCCCTGCTGCCCGCGAGCAGGTACTTCATCGTTATCATGATTCCAAACCCGCTGGACATTTTGGGTTTTTGAAGACATTGCATGCGATTCGCCGCCTTTTTTGGTGGCCTGGATTAAACCCCTCCGTGCAAACTTACATTAAGCAGTGTGCCACTTGCAACGTTTCTAAGTCGCCCACATCTAAACCTCAAGGGCTCCTGCAACCTCTGCCTGCGCCTGCTAGCCCCTGGTCGGTCATCGCATGGGATTTTATCGTGTCTCTTCCCTCTTCACACGGCTTTCATGTTATTTGGGTTGTTACTGATCACTTTTCCAAGCAATGTCATTTTGTGCCTCTAAAGAAACTACCCCGTGCTGACCAGCTGGCTGACCTGTTCGTTAATCATGTATGGAAACTTCACGGACTACCTTCGGTGATCATTTCGGACAGGGATCCAATTTTCACTTCCAAGTTTTGGACTTGTCTACTGAAAACCCTGGGAGTCACTCAGAAACTCAGCAGTGCTTATCACCCTCAAACAGATGGCCAATCTGAGCGTGTTAACAAATCTCTTGAACAATTTCTTAGGTGTTTTGTTTCTGAGAACCAGAATGATTGGGCTCCGCTCCTTCCGTTCGCTGAGTTTGCCATCAATTCTGCGGTTCATACCTCTACTGGGAAACCCCCCTTTGAAATAGTTTACGGCTTCCTTCCTTCTCCTTTCCCCCCCCTCTCCCTCTCTTCCTCCGCTCCTCCTTCTGTTTCTGCTTGGGTCTCTAAATTTTCTGGCATTTGGCAATCCGTCTCAGATGCTATAGCATCCGCTAAAGCTTCCCACAAACGTTTCGCTGACCGTAAACGGCAGCCTAATCCCCTTTACCAGCCCGGGGATTTGGTTTTCCTTTCTTCTAAGAACATTTCCTCTCCTTCTCCGTCTAAAAAACTTTCCCCTCGTTTTCTCGGACCTTTTCCTGTGAAAAGGGCTATTAATGATGTCTCTTTTGAACTAGATCTCCCTTCTTCCCTCAAGGCTATTCATCCTGTTTTTCATTCCAGTTTGCTGAAGAGGGCTGACTTCTTCGCCGGCTGATGTTCCTCAACGCCCCGACTGACTTGCTACTGCATTCATATTACTATTTAGTTTTCTTGTCTTTCTACTGTTCCGTGATATTTTCTATATTTTGTGTATCTTTATGTATATATTTTTTTAAAAAAGTGGGGCAGGATGTCGGGAGTCCTCCATGCTTTATTGTTTTAGGATAGCAGTAGACTGAGGAAATAGTGATAGTAGGCTGTTAGCTATTCCCAGGCGCCAACCATTCCTTCTGGCTGGAATTTCAAAGGAACCATTTGGCATGATGACGTTCGTTCTTTTACAACTATCTTAGGAGAAACTGTCTGTTAAAGTGTAAGGTGGGGGGAAAACGTTCCATTCTCGAGCTTTAACGTCTGAAGACAGCATCCCTTACTATGTTACAATAAATCTTCTATTAAGTTTGTTGATCCGTGTAAGAGTGAATCTGTTCCTGACAGTTGTAATGCCGCCTCGATCCATTGGGAGAGGCGGGATATAAATATTATTATTATTATTATTATTATTATTATTATTATTATTATTATTATTATTCTCTCCCTCCATAATGACAATCCTGGCATATGCTCAGAGGTACCCTGTTCTAAAATGTTTGTTTGCTTCCAAGGTTACAGTTTTGCACCTTCATTCCCTTTGCTGAGCCTTGAAGTTTCTAATTATGAAACAGAAGGTTAAACAGATTTGGTGCATGGTATAAGCCCCCACAGAGGACTTTTGTTTGGCATATAAATTTGGGTGTCACATAAATGCTGCCATCAAAGAAATAATAGTAGAGTATGTCACCAAATTAAATTTAGATTCAATTAGAAGGCTATGATTTCCTTCATGGCCACATGGAGACAGTAGAGGCTAAAAGGAAGTACATATTTGCATTTTTGCCATGGTTTCTTTCCTTCACTGAAAAGTAAGTAGGTAACATATGTCAGATGAGCCAGCGTGGTGTAGTGGTTTGACCAGAGACTATGACTCTGGAGTCCAGGGTTCAAATCCCTGTTCAGCTATGGAAACCCACTGGGCGACCTTCAGCAATTCACAGTGTCTCAGCCACAGAAGAAGGCAAAGGAACAAATGTTGCCAAGAAAACCTATGAAAGGGTTGCCTTAGGGTAGCCATAAGTAAGAAATGACTTGAAGGCACACAACAACAGTAACAACAACAACAAGGCCATGGCAAACTTCTTCTCAATAAATTTTGCCAGGAAACCCATATTGGAATCCACTTGATTGATTGATTTTCAGAAAGTAAATACCTTTTGAAACCTTTCCAAGGCAGCCAAAAGCAAGCCTCCCCTCCCAACAATCAGAACACAATAAAGAAATGACAACATTATTTAATGGGAAAGTGAGTGATGCAGATGCACGCCTAGAAATGATTCTTTAGCTATTTCATTCTCACATGCAAATAAAATTTTTATTGTTTTTACTTAGCTGTGGGACAAAATGGATTTTTTTGTTCGATTTTCTTAGTCGGTGCATTGCCAAGTATTCTGGGAAATCATTATGCACACAAATGCACATGGCTTTTCTGCACAAATACCACAGTTTTGTGTAAGCAGCATTTTTTTCTATACAGGAAACTTTGCTTTCTCTGCAGAATAGCTTTCCTGTACAGGAAAAATAATGTGTATTTCTATGTAGAACCATTCCCTGGAGTGCTAGAAAGTATGTTAAATACTAGGAGAAAACTCTACAAAATTTCACTCATACATTATTCTTCTCATTGATATTTCTGAAGTGTTATAAAATGCTTTTCCTGGCAAGGAAACAATACTTTTTCCATCCATGCCATGCTTTCTCAGGAGTAAATCCCACCATGTTGAATGGCATTCTCTGCCAAGTATGTGCACATGGGATTGTGTCTGTTTATTTAAGTAAAATTAATGAAATACAATATAAACTCTGTAGCAGAAGGAAATATGATCTCATAAATATGATCTCATAGATATGATCCAAGCCAGCATGGTGTAGTGGTTTGAACACTGGATTACAACCCTGAAGACCAGGATTCGATTCTCTGTTTGGCCACAGAAACCCACTGGGTGACCTTGAGTGTGCCACACATTTTCAGTCCCAGAAAACCTTGTTGACAGGCTCACCATAAGTCAGAAACAACTTGAAGTCACACAGCAAGACATGATCTAATCAAATGCTCAAGAAGACAGTAATCCAATAACTGAAAATTAAAGATGGATATGCCAATTGGTCCCCATGGGAGAAGCAGTCCCATAATCAGGGTGCCACTGTCAAAAAAGGTCCAACAGCTGTGTACCACTCACCTCAGTTCAGAAGCCCAGAAATCTGGGGGAAGGTGCAAAAATTGTCTTAAGAAATGGAAAGTTACACACAGGAATGGGTGGTTTTTCAAGTTACTCTGGCTGAAACCATGGTTTTGGCACTATCCCAATGAGAAAATAATGATAAAAATATTGTAAGACTGAATGTTGAGAAAATGTGCTATCCCCATGATGGAAACAGCAGAATTTTGTTGATATTCTTGTGTGCCTTTAAGGTGTTTCCAATTTATAGCAACCCTATGGTGAACTTATCATAAGGTTTTGTTGCCATCTCTGATCAGAACAAGTTTGCCGTTGTCCTCCTCTTTAGGCTGAGAAGTGGGACTTATCCAAGGTCACATTTCCATGGATGAGCAGGGAGTTGAAACCTAGGCCATTTCCACACTAGGCTGTTATAGCGCTATTATTCCACTTTCAACATCCTATGGAATCCTAGGGTTTACAGTTTAGGAATGGGCCTCAAAGGATGTTGAAAGTGAAATAATAGCAGTATAACAGTCTACTGCAGAAATTGCCCTAGTCTCCAGGAATCCTAGTCCAACTTGCAAGCCACTACATCATGCCAATTCCCAAGGTAATATATGGTATTTTTGTGCAGCTCTCAAATGTAAGCCTGTGTAAATGAGTGCCTTATTGTTGCTGCATGCCTTCAAGTTCACACTGAGTTATGGCAAATGTCTTAAAATCATAGGGTTGTAGTCTCAGCTAAAGTCAACCCACTGGGATAAACAGAAATTGTTAGCTGCTACTTAAGTCAGTCCCATTTATTTCAGGGGACTCTTTGCAGTTGTGTGCCTTGAAGTTGTTTCCAACTTACAGTGATCCTAAAGTGACCCTATCACAAGGTCACTCTGTGGCTGGGACTAAAAATTGGATTTTTCATATTGGGGCCAAAATAGATTTAGTCTTAATTGGAACAAATCCAGTGAGAACAACAGGACTTCAGTCATTCAGGAGCTAAATCTCAATCCAACTCATTGAATTTTGAGATCCTGTTCAGAGTTCTATATCAAATGACTGGCCCATCATCTCCCAGAATTTTGAAAAATTAACTTTTTGGGTTACAAAAAAGTAGGAGGATTCTGATGGAGTCGCCCCAAAAAAACAAGGTGTTTTTTTTTGGCGTTCTGGTTCTTTTGCTTTCACTGCTCCTGTTTGGCTCCTCAAGTTCAATCAATATCTGTTTGTCTGCCATTTTTACCCACTGATTTGAATCCTGCCTTTTTACACACTCAGCTACAGTGCCCAATCCTTACCGTAACATTTAAGAAAGATTTATTTTATTATTTTATTATTTTATTTTATTTCAATACTAGTGGGAGTCATTCATCACTACAACACAGCAAGTGAGGTTAACAGGCAACTGCTAATATCAAATAGGGAGGCTGCAAAGGTTTTTGTCTTTGAATCAGAGTGGAAAAGACAGTGTTCAGTGGGCAAAAGCATCAAGTTTCCTGGGTTCTTAGCTTGGAGAATTAATTTTTTGTACTACAACTTCCAAAATCTCCCACTTTCTAGGTATTCTATGAGCTGTAGTCCAAAAAATGTAATTTCCCTGAGTTCTGGTTCAGTGTTCCACAGCCATACCAGCTGGGGGATACTGGCATTCATACTTATCTTTATAACTTTTCGAATCTCTGTTGCAGTAATTTTGTAGTCTTGTACAATAGAATATATTAAGCAACATCTAGGACAGGAGTGGGGAAAGGGCTGCTGTTTTGTCTTCTTCAGGGCCTGCCATAGGTCAAAACATTTTGTCCTAAAATGTCCTCCAGAGGGAACAGGGGTACTTTTGCTGCATTTTCAGCTCCCTTGGGCCATTTTACATTTCAATGCTGACACATCCCCTAAAGGGGGGAAAATTGGAGAGGGATGTGTGGTGGGGGTACAGTCTTCCAAGATCTCCCAGAGGGCTACTGCAGCCTCCTAACCTCCCACGATTGCCCATCTTGATCCACCATGTATCCTCAGTCCCATCACCACTTTATAATAGTCATCACTGAAACCTGGTGGGATAAGACTCATGACTGGAATGAGGTAACAGAGGGGTACAATATATTTCAGAGAAATAGACCAAACAGGTAACCAGCGACGGCAGCAGACCCTCGGCTTGTCCGCAGCAGGAGCCTAAGGACTGCGCCTCCCCGCTCACACTTGAACTGGAAGTCATGACCACATTCTGATTTTGTTTGGCCACATGTGTTCCAGTTTTCATCTGTGAAATGTTGGAATGTATGTGATTACATATATGGCCCTACTAAAGAAAAATCCTGGAGCTTTGAGCCTGGAAACCATGCTTCCATAATACTACTCCCTGGACCCTGACCCATATTGTTGGCTCCCATGAGAAGAGATATAGACCAGACAGGAAGGGAGGAGGAGTAGCATTATATGTCAAGGATGTTTACACCTATGAAGAGATCCATGACTTAAATCTTGGAAGCCAGGTTGAAAGCATCTGGGTAAAAATTAAGGGGGAGAGAAAAAACAGGGATGTCATTTTGGGGATCTACTACAGACCCCCAAACCAGACTGGGGACTTAGATGAGACCTTCCTAAAACAGATGACCACACATTCAGAAAAAAAGAAAGATAGTAGTAATGGCAGATTTCAATTATCCTGATATTTGTTGGAATTCAAATTCTGCCAAAGAATATCAGGTCCAACAAATTCCTCATTTGCCTTGCAGACAATTTCATTGTCCAGAATATGGAAGAGGAAACCATTGGATGAGCTATTTTGGACTTGATCCTAACCAACAGTGATGACCTAGTTAATGGGGTAGAAGTGGCGTGATCCTTAGGTGGGAGTGACCGTGTTCTCCTGGAGTTTGTTATACAGTCTAAAGGGGAAACAAAGTATAGTCAGAGTTGCATTCTAGACTTTAAGAAAGCAGACTTTAATAAACTTACAGAAATATTAGGTACCACTCTGTGACCAGGAATACTAAAAGAGAAAAGAGTTTATGATGGATGAATAGGAGTTTTTTAAAAGTGCGAAGGCACAGTTTCAAACCATTCCTTAGAGGAGGAAAAATGGGAGATGTCTAAAGAAACAAGGACAGATGTCTAAAGAACTTTCAACTGAATTAAGATTTAAAAGGGCCATGTACAAGAAATGGGAAAAAGGGGGAAATAACCAAAGAGAAATCCAAACAAATAGCCAGCACATGTATGGAAAAAGTCAGAAAAGCTAAAGTGCAGAATAAGCTCAGGCTTGCTAGAGAGGTTTAAAAGCAATAAAAAGGGCATTTTTCAGTTATGTGATTTGCAAAAGCAAAATCAAGGATATGGTAGGGCCATTGTGAGGACAAGATGGAGAAGTGCTAACAGGGGACAGGAAAAAGGGAGAACTACTCAACGTCTTATTTGCTTCAGTCTTCTCCCAAAAGAAAAACAATTTTGAACCTCGAGAAAATGGAACAAATGATGTTATAGGGGAAATGCAGCACAGAATATGTAAAGAGGTAGTATAGGAGTACCTGGCGAATCTAAATGAATTCAAGTCAGATGATCTACATCCAAGGGTATTAAAAGAACCACTGGCAATAATCCTTGAGAGTTCTTGCCAGACTAGAGGATGACAAATGTTGTCCTCATCTTCAAAAAGGGGAAAAAGGCAGACCCAAACAATTACTGCATAGTTAACCTGAAAGCAGTACCATGAAAGATCCTAGTGCAGATCATTAAACAGACAGTTTGTAAGCACTTAGAAAGGAATGTCATGATCCCTAAAAGTCAACAAGAGTTTCTCAAAAACAAGTCATGCCAGACTAAACTATGAGGAGCGGCTTAGGGAGCTGGGTATGTTTAGTCTGCAGAAGAGAAGGTTAAGAGAGGACATGATAGCCATGTTTAAATATTTGAAGGGATGTCATGTTGAGGAGGGAGTGGACTTGTTTTCTGCTGCTCCAGAGACTAAGGCAAGGAGCAATTGATTCAAACTGCAGGAAAAGAGATTCTATTTATACCTCAAGAAGAACTTCCTGATGGTCAGAGTTGTTCAGCAGTGGAATATGCTGCCTCAGAGTGTGGTGGAGTCTCCTTCTTTGGAGGTTTTTAAGCAGAAGCTGGATGGCCATCTGTCGGAAGTGCTTTGATGTGTGTTCTTGCATGGCAGGGGGTTCGACTGGATGACCTCTGTGGTCTCTTCCAACTCTATGACACTATGATTCTATGACTATGACTCTATAATCTGATCTCTCTCTTTTTTTAATTGAGTTACTAGCTTGGTGGATGAAGGAAATGCTGTGGATGTAGTGTATCTTGATTTCAGTAAGGCCTCTGACAACATCCCCCATGATAGTCTTTCAAACAAGGTAGTAAAATGTGGGTTAGACAATGCTACTGTCAGGTGGATTTGTAATTGGTTGACTGATCGAACCCAAAGGATGCTCACCAATGGTTCCTCTTCATTATGGAGAGAAGAGACTAGTGGGGTGCCACAGGGTTCTGTTCTGGGCCCAGTGCTATTCAACATCTTTACCAATGACTTAGATTAGGGAATAGAGGGCATGCTCATCAAATTTTCAGATGACACCAAATTAGGAGGGATAGCTAATACCCCAAAGGACAAGATCAGAATTCAAAATGACCTTGACAGATTTGAGAGCTGGGCCAAAACTAGCAAAATGAATTTTAACAGGAAGAAATTTAGGGTACTTCACTTAGGAGAAAAAAAATGAAATGCACAGATATAGGATGGGTGACACCTGGCTGTAAAACAGTATGTGTGAAAGAAATCTAGGGGTCTTAGTGGACCACAAGCTGAACATGAGTGAAGAATGTGATGCGGCAGCTAATAAAGCCAATGTGATTCTGGGCTGCATCAATAGGACTATAGTGTCGAGATCAAGGGAAGTAATAGTACCACGCTGTTTTGCTTTGGTCTGACCTCACCTGGAATACTGTGTCCAGTTCTAGGCACCACAATTGAAGAAGGATCTTGACAAGCTGGAATGAGTCCAGAGGAGGGTGACCAAAATGATGGTCTGGAAACTATGCCCTATGAGGAACAACTTAGGGAGCTAGGTATGTTTAGGCTGATGAAAACAAGGCTGAGAGATGACATGATAGCCATGTTTAAATATTTGAAGGGATGTCATGTTGAAGATGGAACAAGTTTGTTTTTTGGTGCTCCAAAAACTAGGGCCATTTCTGCACTAGACTGTTATAGTGCTATTGTTCCACTTTCAACATCTTATGGAATCCTGTGGTTTGCAGTTCAGGGAGGGCCTCAAACCTCTCCCTAAACTGCAAACCCCAGGATTCCATAGGATGTTGAAAGTGGAATAATAGCACTATAAGAGTCTAGTGCAGAAATGGCCTAGGACATAGAGCAATGTATTCAAACTACAGGAAAATAATTTCACCTAAAAATCTAGAAGAACTTCCTGACGGTAAGAGCCATTTGACAGTGGAATATGCTGCTTTGGAGTGTGGTGGAGTCACCTTCTTTGGACATTTTTAAACAGAGGCTAGATGGCCATTTGCTGGGGGTGCTTTGAGTGTGTGTTCCTGCACAGCTGGAGGATTGGACTTAACGGCCGTTGTGGTCTCTTCCAACTCTCTGATTCTATAAAGCACCGTTGTAGTGGATGGCCATCTTGGCTTAGATTATCATCATGTGTTACATGCCAGTATATACTACATCTCACTTATAATCTGAACAATTGTTGTAAGTGTGCAATGGGATGTAAGTCTATTGTCACAGTCTACTAGATAAAGATTGCTGTATGCTTATTGCTTTCATGCAGAGTTCTGCTAGAACTGGTAATGCTAGAGTTTTGTTATATGTTGCATGCTATATGTCTTGCTGGAGAAAAGTTATACTTGCTTTGGAAATACATGACCATGTATTTTAACTGTCTTAAGATAAGTTACTGCCCCACTGCATGTGATCTTGATGCTGTGTTGTTGCTGTATTACTGGGCACCATGGGCTTTGCTGTGTGTATGTTTTGAGGCTTGATTACCAATGCTTACCAATGCTTGTTATAATTACCATACTTGATTGCATCCATATTATATTACATATATGTATTGCTGTTGGCATAGAACATATTTAGTGACATGGTGTATTATAGAAGGGACGCTGGGTTTTGATACTGTATACTTTACATGCTTTGTACTTTTCCCTGGAAGATCATGGTTATGCAAGGAAACATTATGGGAGAAGGCAGTACTGTAAAAGAACGGTGGGATAAGCCGGGAAACTGAGTGCGAGAGCAGAGAAGTTATCTGATAAGCTTTGATGTGAAACCAGCTGCCAAGGTTTGTTTTATGTTCAAGTCCCAAGACCAGGGACCTCCGATGGAAAGTCTGTATATCAGCAAAGATCAAAGGGACACAGTGTGATAACTCCCTGGAGACATGGTGAGAAGAGCCAAGCAGGAAGACATATCAATAAAGGAAGGGTCAGGCTATAGATATGCAGGAGTGTAAACATCTAGAGAGAGGCTGGTAAGGATCTGGAACTGGTGATGTGATGTGGCATATGTGACATCTACCAACCACTGTAAAATGTGCCAAATAGTTATGTACCAGAAGTACAAAAGACTTTGCTCTCATCAGCTTCAGCAACTAAAAGAAATGTCCATTGCCATATTTCCTAATAAAGAATGCTTCTGTTCAAATTCTAAGTGTTTCTTGGGAAATAAGTAGACCAGAACATGACACTGTGTCTCTCTTCCTTTACAGTCAATCTGTTTCACATGTTCCCCTAGGTAATCCTGGTCCGCATTGTTTCTGCATTAATCTGGGAACTTTCCAAAACAATAACAATAAACAACACATCTTCATGAATATTTCTGGCTCTCATGTTACTCCCGAACTGCCGACACAATGTTTTGTACATCCCTTGTTCTGTTTTGGGGACTGAGAATTCTGTGGCAAAATCTGAAAGCATACAAAAGTCAAAGAATGATTACATCCCAAGCTGTTTGCCCAGAAAATACAAATCAGTTCATAGCACAAAGTACAAAATGAAATTCTCCAGGATCCTCTATACACACATCCACAATGGAGCTGCTGCATCTCACTACTCAGCAAAGAGATTCCCACATCCACTATGGAGAGAAGTACTGCAGTACCCATACTGCTCTCTGAAGTGCTTTTAAAATCTTTGTCATCAGAAATGGCCCCTCGAGGCTTAACTCCTCTAGTTGAATGAATCTGTAAGTACTGCAAATAACCACTGGGGGGCAGCCCAGTATTGCTAAAGAACTCTGAAGAGGGTGGCATAGGATGTGAGCTATACCAATACTGACATTCAGCATGGTGTAGATGTTTGAGTGCTGGATCATGACCCTGGAAACCAGGGTTTGATTCCCCGCTCCACCATGGAAACCCATGGGGTGACCTTGAGTGTGTTGCACATTGTCCACCTCAGAAAACCCTGTAATAGGATCGCCCTAAGTCTGAAACAACTTGAAGGCACAAAGCAACAACAATACTGATACCAGAGTGTGGGGCTACATAATACTGGATTTATGCAGAAGTAAGCTATTCTAGAGATTTCCATGGACTGCCAAAAATACCAGCAAAGAAGGATACAGCAGAAAATTATTTCTAACAGCTGCCATGCTGGGTTGGTAACATGCAAACAAAAGTCCAGGAAGGACAAAACATATCACACAGAAAAAATTAAAAACAAAACAAAAAGCACATGCTTAAATTCAGACTTAGAGCATTGTCATGGATTGGAGGAGTGCCACACACTTGATGTCCTCTAGATATTTTGCACTGCATTTCCTATAAGCCCACCAATCACAGAGGTCAAGCGTGATAGGGTTTATAATCCAAAACACCTTGAGAGCATTGGGAAGGAGAAGGCTAAAGTTAGCGATAGAATGTTTTTGTGTAGGGCATTTAATAAAATGTTGTGGAATGGGCTCCCTTTCCCATTTCCCAGCACAAGAAGAAGACATTGCTTCATACCATTGGGCATACTCAGTCCCTGGGAGATGGTTTTCCCATGTCTTCCCTGTCTCTGAAAGATTTTTTAAAAAACTTGGGATTTATTTTATTTTTATTTATTTTTTTGGAAGGACTACAACTCTCAGAAGCTCTTATCTGGAGTAGCTTTTGGACTTTATTAAAAAAAAAACTGGCTGGACCTTTGTTTTAAAAGTTTTGTAAGCCACTTTGAGTCCCATGTTGGGAAAAAGGCAGGGGTATAAAATAAATAAACTGCTGAAAACATTGGAGTCTCTTGTAGCTCAATGAAGCTTTTCTTTGTGAGCAAGTAGTGCCCTTTTGGATAGCCAGCCTGGTATAGTGGGTTGAGTATCGGACTATGACTTTGAAGATTGTGGTTCAAACCCCAACTCTGCCATGAAAACCCACTGGGTGACCTTGGGCAAGTCACACTCTCACAACCTCAGAGGAAGGCAATGGCAACCCACCCCCTGCACAAATCTTGCAAAGAAAATCCTGTGATAGGTTTATTTTAGAGTCAGAAATGATTTGAAGGCACACAACAAAAGCAAAGTGCTATTCTGATTGCCTAAGCACCAACACTCACAGCCTGAACACTGGGAAAAGGGAGAAACCCTGTTGGTATCTTATCTATGTATTAAGTTCACCTAGGAAAGAGCGGGGCATTTTTGTTTAATGCGGAATAGCTCCATCCAGTTCAAGGCTGCAGATACAGAGTTGTGCATACTGTACCATTGTGCATGGATGCAGTGATGTAGCTAGAGCTTTTGCCGCCCGGGGCAGTCCCTGAGTTTGCCGCCCAGGGTCATCCCTGAGTTTGCTGCCTGAGAGCGGTCCCTGAGTTTGCCACCTGGGGGCGGTCCCTGAGTTTGCTGCTTCTTTCAGGTGAGAGAGGACCCATTCAAAATACGAAATAAAAACTGCTCGATTGGCACTGGGTGATTGGGCTCTGGGTGTTCATGCTTAGAGGGGGTGCTCTGCACATGCTCAGAGACATGCCAGCATTCCTGTGGCGGCGAGTGCCGTCTGTCTTTCTCTCTCTCCCCTTCCCTTCCTCCTCAGATGGTTGGCTGGGCTGGGCTCATCCCCAGTCTCAGAGGTGGGGTGGGGAGGAAGCGGGTTCCTCTCTCCACCTTCTCGGTGCCCCTCCTTTTCTTTCCTTTCCTCTCATCTCCTCCTTTCCTCCCTCCCTCCTTCTCTGCCTGGCCTGGAGGTCTGCTGTTGTTGGCACTGCTGCTTTGGCTGGAAATAGGTTTGACTCCAGATTGGGAAGGAGAGAGGGAGGGGAAGGGAGGAGGGGGGACGGCAGCCCCCTTTCTCAGTATGACATACCCTTCCAGTAGACCTCTCCAGTAGGCTCCAGAGCCCATCCAGTCGCTGAACCTCTGCCAGCGTGTGGAGGGTGGCCCAGCGCCACCCCCCAAAACATGCCATCCTGGGTGCCACGCCACCTGCCCCCCTCAGTTCGCCACTGCAGGGATGCACACAGCACATGGCTGTGCATGGATGTGTATTGTTCAGGCAGAGTTAATATGCACATTTGATTACACATTTGGTTTGTCAATGTCATGTTTCCCTAACACGGCTGTACTGCACAACTATCACATTACATAACAAAAAGCAACACCCTCTTTTTTCAGTGGAGAATCTTGCTCCTTGCATGCAATTTATGCTGCACCTGAACCATTTCAGACTTTGGTCATTTCTGCACTAGACTGTTGTAGTGCTATTATTCCACTTTCAACATCCTATGCAACCCTGTAACAGTCTAGTATGGAAATGGCCTTTGGTACTTTTCACTGGATGCTCTCCTTGTTGTTGTTTTTTAAATCTGCTAAACATATGAATGCGCTGGTTTCTCAAGAAAGATGACAGACTAAGTCACTAATATCAAGCTTGAAGCAGTCAGATCTCTCCAAAAAAAGATATTATAGAAAGAAAACACAATAGTTTCCAGATTGTTACATTGCCCACCCTTTCAAGGAAGAAAAGGCTCTGTGTTAATGAATAGAACTTTGAAAAGTTACTTGGGGGAGTACAACTTCAGAATCCCCCAGTCAATGTGGTCACAGGGTGCTGCAGTCTCAAAAAGTTACTTTTCCATTCCCTGATTGCTGCAATATAGGCTTCCCCCATTTATCTGACATGTTAGGGACTGGAGTACTGTCAGAAAATGGAACTGATTGAAAAGAGCAACTCATGTATTGTACTGTAGGCAGCATGAAGAACTTATGGGGACTCACTTAGGACAAACTACAGTGTGCTGCTTGCAAAATCTCAACCATCTTGGTGCTATTCTTCCCTCTCTCAGCTTGCTTTGCAAGCAGCACGCATGTGGGAGCAACTCCAAATGAGCCTCTATAGGCAAGAACTGATGAAAAAGCAGAACTTCTGTTGAATTAATGGAACTTGTCCTTAATCTAGAAGAATAAAAAAAAGTGAGTCATTGGATAATAAGGTGTCAAAAGGCAGGGGCTTTCTGTACTATGTATTTTCCCTCTGCTTTTCTTTGGCTGAAAGGAGTGGACTTCTTTTGTGCTTTAACCTTTTTTTTCACCACAAGAGGGCATATTCAGACAAATATTAAAGATGAAGAAATCAGATTTTTGATCTCAGTTTATCAGTGATCTTGGCAGAGTGTGGACGTATACTTGTTCAGAGTCATCCTAAGGTCACTCTGATAAATGTGTCTCTTCATGTCTAACTATTCAAACAGCCAGCACAACTGGCATCCTTCTGCAATTCATTACACTCTATCCCACTCCCATAATGGTGTAACTATGCTTAAAAACCCATTCCTTTAATATCATTCCACCAGGGCATCTGAAGAAGTGGACTGACATCCGCAAAGGCTCATGCTTAAACACATCAGTCAATCTTGTTGGTGCTGCTAAATTTAGCCCCCTGCCCCTTCATTTTAATCTAAATACAGCTTCAATCAGCCAGCTGAGAAATGACTGTGCTTCTTTCCGACATGGGGCTTACTGAACATCCCTGCATGTTTCACCATCCTTCAAGATTTATCAGACTTCAGCAAATGCATGGCCTCTCCCAGTAGGTTTATAAAACCTGACCAGTTGCAGGCAAACAGTTCTTTTACTGCATAAGCGGGGCAAAATGAACAGGATAGCGATGGTCTTTTTGTGGTCTCACAGGGATCCAGTGCAGGACTGGTGCAACAAAGGTCAGAATCTTCTTGGTACCCTATGCTGGTGTGACCATGCCAGCATGTGATGTTCCAGATATCTACTATATTTGTTTTTGTGCTTATACTATAGAAAACGAGGTGATGTATTGGGTATGAGTATCATATGAAATAAAGTAAGTGGTCGATTGGGAGGGAGGGACAATATGGAATACTGGAGGTGACCGATGATTGGTTGAGCATTTGAATGGCATTTTTAAAAAGCTGGTGTGTTGGACAGTTAGTCAGTTAGAGACATTAATTAGTTAAGAGTCAGTCTATTTTATTTTTATTCTACCTGTCTCCCAATATGGGATCCAAGGTGGCTCACAAGTTGTGCTAAAATGCATTTACAATTTTGAACAGCATAAACGTTTTTAAAAATTAAACAATCATATTAAAACATGAATTTAGAACATTAAATTAAGTTACTACAAGTATATAATAATAATAAAAATAATAATGATTTTTTTAAAAATTAGAGTTGTTTAGAGCAGGGATAGCATTCAGCACAGCCAGGGTCAGTCAATTGGGATAGAGTGGGATCTGTGAGGAATGTTTTGAGAAGATTAATTAGAATAGGCATATAAGTGTATAAGCATTACTGAGAACTAAGCTGCAGAACACTGTATAGTTGCTGCATGTGCTTAAACAACAAGTAACTGTGAATAGTTTCCTTATTTTATTCTGTTAAAAAAATGTTTTATTTATATGTAGATGGAGTCAGCACAAGTGGTTTAAGTGTTGGACTAGGACTCTGGAGATCAGAGTTCGAATCCCTACTCAGCCCCTGGGTAGAAGCCCCAGATAACCTTAGTTAAGTTACACTTCTCAAGTGGCAAACCCTCTTTGAACAAACCTTGCCAAGAAAACCCCATGTTTGGTTTGCCTTAGGGTCATCATGAAGTCAGAAATGGCTTGAAGGCATACAACAACAATAACAACAAAATACATCCATGCTTTTGGGGAGTAGTTGTTCTGAGATTTAGTTATTGATAAGATCAAGCACAGGGAGGTCTATGATGGCAGCAACTTTGATAATCAGAAGAGTATTATCACAAGGGCTGGCAGCAGAAGGACGGAAAGAGGTCTCCACATAGTGCAGGTAGTGTTGGCAGGAGGGGAAAAAGTCCTGCAGATGCAACAACTATAAAGGAAACAAGGAACTGAAGAAATGAGCTGTCTGGAGCCAGAAGATTGTGTTTGGTTCCCTTGCTGCTGCCACATGACTCCAGAAGAAGTACCACTTCTGGCACGGTGCACTTCTGGGCTTCTAGCTGAAGTGTTCTGCTTTACAGGGAACAGTCTTCTATTTGAAGGGCTCTCTAGTCCAAGGGCAATTTAAAGAGAAAGAACTATAACAGCACTGCAGGTGGGCTTCAAGCTGCCCATCAACAGATACCACTTGTTCAGCAGCCTTGGCAGGACTACAGGGAATCACCTACACATTGCAGTCCTGTTTGAATTATACAAGGGTTTGGGGTGCAGAACCCTCAAAAAAGTAAAAAAAAAAAACAAAAACAACCCATGAATAACTCCCCCGCTCCCCATTCAAGCACTCCACCTCCCATTCCCTTCCAGGGCTCCCTCCTGACCCCCTGCATTTGCCTGTACCTTGCCCAGGCGCGCTGCCTTCCTTCCAAGTGCCCGGGCGATAGACAAGTGAATGGGAGGGCCCATCCATGCACCTGGAGAAGGCATGTGCATGCATCTTTCTGCCCATTCATCTACCTATTGCCTGAGGGCACTGCCTTCCAAGTGAATGGGAGGGGGCAGCAACATGACTGGAGAAGGCGCAAGCGTAGGGCTGCCCACTGCCATTCGCTTGCCTTCTGCACAGGTCTGTGCAGGCAAAAGGCAGGGGAATGGGAGAGGCAAGCAAGCATCTTGTGAATAATCAAGTTCATGAAGGTCAAACCTATGAATGTGGAGGGACGACTGTATTGTTTTTTGTTTGCCTTCAAGTTAACTCTGACTTACAGTGACACTATCATGTGGGGGTTTTTTGGCAAGATTTATTCAGAAGAGGTTTGCCATTAGCTTCTTCTGAGGCTGAGAGAGTGTGATTTGCCCAAGGTCACCCAATGGTTTTCCCATGGATGAGTGGGACTCAAAGCCTGGTCTCCTAGAGTAGTAGTCCAACACTCAAATCACTGCACTATGATGACTCTTCCTGTCACCATTCTTTCTAAATATGTATTAATGGAAACAAGGTGATATAATCAAATGTTACACAAATGTGTACCTTCTCTTTTAGAGATACATTTCCTCTTTTTGGCAGTTCCACAAGTAGCTAACTTAAGAGACTATTTGCTTTCTCTCATCCAATCCCTCCCTCCCTCCCTCCTTCCCTCCTGCCTTCCTTCCTTTGCAAAGCATATTTTTGGATTTCCCCTTTTCAAAAGAAGCTTTTCCTCAGAGGCCTTTTTAAAAAACGGGACTGTGGACCTCCACGTGCCCCCTCCATACTGCTGATTTTGGAAACGCCACCAAGAGCATCAGGTGGAACTTTGAAGCGGCTGAAGGAGGCTGCCATTTCCCTTTCCCAACCCAGCAGGGCATCCACTTTTAAATGCAAAGCAAGGAGGAGGCTAAGCAAAGCTGTTGGTGAACTGCTTCTCTGCTTAATATCACAAAGTGGATGCTGCAAGGCTTCCCTTCCCTGGGGCTGCGAGGCTGGGCTTCCAGGACACAGATGGGGAGAGATAGGACTCTAAGCTCCCATTGTCCCTGATCATAGGTCATTTGGCATATTGGCTGGGACTAATGGATGTTGACATCCACATAGAATCACATTGTGTGTGGCAGGAGAGCCCTCTCCTACAGCACGGTGAAGAAGTTCTCTGGAAATAATCTCTGTAGCTAGCCAGCTATATGCATGAATTTTATCTTTGTTTTGTTTTGTTTTTTTCTTTTCAAAAAGGCTTTATTTAACACGCAGTGGCAAACACAACTGGCCTGGACTCAAGTTGGTCAGTGTGGTATAGGACAGCCAGTGTGGTACCTGTTTGAACACTGGACTACAACTTTGGAGACCAGACTTTGAATCCCCCCTCAACCATGGAAATCCATTGGCTGACCGCCGACAAGGCACAGTCTCCTAGCCTCGGAGGAAAGCAAAGGCAACACCCCTTTGAACAAATCTTGCCAAGAAAAACCCATCACAGGGTCACCTTAGGCTCACCATAAATCAGAAATGAAGACACACAACCACAACAATAACAAACAGGAAAAGTCATTGTTCAGTTTGGTGCCAAGGAAAGTCTGAAAGACTGAAATTCTGAAGCCTAGAAAAAGGACTGCATGCATCTAGTACCACTTGTTTGATGTACTGCCAGAGTGGGATATTCCTGTGGAACCATTTTGGGACCCATTAGTCTAAGGAAATAAGCATATCAACAAGGTTAGTACCTGACATAAGAGGCACCACAAGAAACAGGGAACAGTCGCCTAAAAACCAGAATATGGAAATTACTTTAAAGGTAATTTGTTATAGTTTCAAAACCCCTCCCGCCCAAGTTATTTTCCCCAGGCTGAACATTCCTACCAACTTACCTCTTGTTTTAAAACCCTAATTATGGCATTAATCTGGTGGACAAAAACCATGGATTTTTTTTTTTAAAGTCAGAAGCAGTATAAGCAGCCCTCCCAGTGTAAGCATGGTACATCCAGATGGGAATGAGTTTCATAGACTGCAGAATCTTGCAGCACACAACAGTCAAGATTACACAGTCCTGCAGTAGATCACTGTCATGGCTCCCCCAGGACTCATGGTTTTGCTGTGCTAGCCCCCCTGAATGGCCACTCCATGGCTCATGGATGCAGGGGGGGGGTCAGAGAAACACCTGGATATACCCCACAGCCAGATGTTGTATCTTCTGCCAAGATCTGTTAGGGGTTTAGAAGATTATGTCATTGGTCTGCATCTGGCTCCTGTGATCTCTTAGGTGCTCCATCAGTTATAGAATGGACATTCAGGGCAGCCATTGAAGCTAAACGTGTGGGCTGTCTAGCGTGGAAGCCTCCGCAACAACCAATAAAAGACATATGCAAGGATAAGGCAGACTTGCCCCTGCATATGTCCTGAACTGAATGTTGTCCAGCGACTGCCTTTCTTCTAGTGTTATCCACCACAGAATTGCATGCTCATGGGCCAGATGCAGCCCATCAGAGATTCCCCTCTGGCCCACAAGTTTCTCCCATGCTTATCTCTGATTGATGGGGTAAAGACATCCATTTCAGCTTAAGATTGTTGCAGGCGTTAACCTTCAAATAAATCCAAAAAGGAGAGGGATAGCCAGAACTGCTTAAGGAGGTTGAGAGGTGTCCTTGGCCTGTCATATTATAGAAAAATGAACGGGTTCTGGGGACACAGCTGTAAGCCTTTTGCAGCCTATATGCACACCCCATGTTGCACAACAGGACAGAAGCCAGTCAAGCAAGCAACCACAGGCAATTGTACTGAGTCAAACAGCTGTCTCTTCCTGTTGCCAAAGGCCTGGACCAATAGGGGACCCTAAGGCTGTTTTGGGGGCAGGGGAGAGACAAAAGCTTCCAGCAGCAAGATCCAGAAGCCAATGTCTTGTGGGGAGGAAAATATATCTTTTCTCAAGGGCTATTGACTCACTCCAGGCCCTGCTGCTTCCTCACCACAGTGGCCTCCCTCCGCCTGGCCTACCAGAGACAAAGCAGCTAATTAAGAATATACACAGTGTGCTCAGCATGGGGAGGCACACGTGAGGCGGAGGCAGCTGGAGGGGTGCACACGAGGCTTTCCATGGGGAAGAGAAGTATGCTTCTAACTGCAGCAACTGACCATGAAGAATGGAGAGAGCTTTGCTGGCCATCCATCCCGTTATCTGTCATTGAAAAGAGGTTCCTGAATTTGGGAATTCACTTCGCCAGGTAAAGCAGAATTGATGCCCTGCCAACAACTACAGAAGGGAGATACAAAAACACACATCCAATATAGTCTAATGACGAGTTGAGCTACTAATTAATCCCACCACCACCACCACCACCCACTTCCAAACTTGTCTGCAAAAAATTGATGTCTCAATTCAGCTTCCATCAGAAAAGGTGCTCTGTTAGAAGGTTGCTCGGTTCAAGTTAGGAGGAAAGATGAGAAGGATGGGTTCAGAGCCTGGAAGTTATCCAGTTACAGTGTGCAAGAACACTGGGACAGCACAATGAGCATCAGGCACAGAGGCAGCCAGGGTGTGATGTATAGGCTGCCCTGAATGTCCATTCTATAACTGATGGAGCACCTAAGAGATCACAGGAGCCAGATGCAGACCAATGGCATAATCTTCTAAATTCTCCTTAAATTCTAGTAATGATTTCTAAATTTGCATTGATCGTTGCTGCATGCCTTCAAGCCATTTCTGAGTTATGGTGACTCTTAGGCAACCCTATAATGGGGTTTTCTTGTCAATATTTGTTCAGAGAGGTTTGGCCTGTGCCTTCTGCGGAGGCTTAAAAAGTGTGTGTGATGGGGTTTTCTGGGGCTGAGAGTGTATCACACACCCAAGGTCACCCATGAATTTCCATGGATGAGCTGGGAATTGAACCCTGGTCTCCAGGGTTGTAATCCAATGCTCAGACCATGACACCATGCTGGAAATCATGGGGCCCTCCAAAGGCTGGCTGACATTCTATTTGTGAGCTACACAGACACAAGTGCAATGTGTGTCCACATAACTCACTTTTTCAGTCATTGTGGAAATCAGAATTCTCTACCAACCAAACAGTGACTAAATTCTACTCCTCAGAACCCCAATGCAGCTAACTTACTGGCTTACTGGACATGCCTCTGTCACTGCCGTAGCTCCCTCAGTAATGTGGGGTTGCAGCAGCTAAAAGGTGAGGTTGTGGGGGGGGAGGTTTGTTGTAGTTGTAAATGTGCAGAACTTTACAATGTGTCTCGTTATGCAAAACTATGGCAGTTGTTGGATTAAAACTCTCATCAGCCCAAGCCACCAGAACCAATGATGAGGAATGGTGGAAGCAACATCTGGAGGGTCCTACTTTGATTATCTATATTAAGATATGCACATTTTATGCAGATCAGTATCCTCTTTATTGAAGTAAGCAGAATCATTTTATCTTTTTTTTTGGTAAAGGGTTAAGTGGCTGTCCTAAAGAGGGGGCTTCTTGTCATGGTTGCCCAAGCCCCCCAGACAAGATGCAGAGCTAATATTAAGGCCATTTCTGCTCTACACTGTTAAAGTGCTGTTATGGTTGACCGCTCAAACCCAAAGGGTGATCACGAATGGCTGCTTTTCATCCTGGAGGGAAGTGACTAGTGGGGTGCCACAGGGTTCTCTCCTGGGCCCAGTGCTGTTCAATATTTTTATCAATGACTTGGATGAAGGAATAGAGGGCATGCTCATCAAATTTGCAGATGACACCAAATTGGGAGGGACTGCTAATACGCCAGAGGACAGGATCAAAATTCAAAATGACCTGGATAGGTTGGAGAGCTGGGCCAAGGCGAACAAAATGAAATTCAACAGAGAGAAGTGTAAGGTCCTACACTTAGGTAGAAAAAATGGAATCCACAAATATAGGATGGGGGACACGTGGCTGGATAGCAGTACGTGTGAAAGGGATCTAGGAGTCTTCATAGACCACAAGATGAACATGAGTCAGCAGTGTGATGCAGCAGCCAAGAAAGCCAATGCAATTATTGGCTGCATCAATAGGAGTATGGTGTCTAGATCGAGGGAGGTACTGGTACCACTCTACTCTGCTTTGGTTAGACCCCATCTTGAATACTGTGTCCAGTTCTGGGCACCCCAATTCAAGAAGGATATTGACAAGCTGGAGCAAGTCCAGAGGAGGGCAACCAAAATGGTGAGAGGCCTGGAAGCCATGCCCTATGAGGATAGACTTAGAGAGCTGGGTATGTTTAGTCTGCAGAAGAGAAGGTTAAGAGGGGACATGATAGCCATGTTTAAATATTTGAAGGGTTGCCATGTAGAGGAAGGAGAGGGCTTGTTTTCTGCTGCTCCAGAGACCAGGACAAGGAGCAATGGATTCAAGTTGCAGGAAAGGAGATTCCACCTGAACCTCAGGAAGAACTTCCTGACAGTCAGGGCTGTCCGGCAGTGGAATCTGCTGCCTCAGAGTGTAGTGGAGGCTCCTTCCTTGGAGGTTTTTAAGCAGAGGCTGGATGGCCATCTGTCGGGAGTGCTTTGAGGGTGTTCCTGCATGGTAGGGGGTTGGACTGGATGGCCCCTGTGATCTCTTCCAACTCTACACTTCTATGATTCTATGATTCTATGATTCCACTTTCAATGATCTATGGAATTCTGAGGTTTGCAGTTTAGGGAGGGGCCTTTAGAATACTCAGCCAGATTGCTTTTTGGCCTCAATAAACTATAGAAACCAGAATTCTACAGGTTGTTGAAAATGGAATAATAGCACTATAACAGTGTAGTGTGGAAATGGCCTAAATATTGTCCCTTTCTGGATGCTCCCATATATATTTGTGGGAAAGAACTGCAGAGCCATTCTGGGTCCATGTAAGCTCCTCACAGCCATATGGAAAGGTGTAACCTCAAATATTTTTTGCATCTGCCCTATTCAGCTGGAGTCACTAGAATGTATGTTGGCTATGAGTTTTGCCGGGTTTGGGGGTGGTGATGGTGGCAGCCAGATGCGATCACTCCTCAAGGTTACACTTGGATATTGGCAATGTTGCTTTTTTGGACTGAAACTCCCAGAATGCCCCAGCTAACAGGGCTAGAGCAACACTAGTCAGGGAGATTTTGGGAGCAGTATCCTCTCTTCCTGGGTAGCCCTCTCCCATTCTCTCTATCCCTGCTGTTCATGCATCACCCTTCCTCTTTCAGCTCCAGCCCCAGTTTCTCTGCTGAGGGAGAAAGGGGAAATTGAATCACAGAATCATGGAGCTGGCAGGGAGCTCAAGGGCCATCTTGTCCATCTATCTCCGCTGCTGCTGCTCCTTGTTCCTCTCAGTGTCCTTTTTCTTGAGGAGAGAAGGGCTGAACAGGCAAGAGACAGCAATAAGCAAGAGTGGCAGCAGATTCACTGCAGTGGTCTCAATTTTTGTGTTAGGACCCCACCATACAGTAGGCTTTGGCAGTTGCCTGATAATGCTGGTCCCTGGTCCTGGCATCAGCGAGCAGTCTTCCAAGTTGTGGACTTCTGGATGTAGTCCAAGGTCCCCAGACACTTGCATTAATGCAAACGGATCCCATTTCTTTCTCCTTTGGCTTCTGAAAGCTTGTCTTAAACATGCCCTCTTCAGAAAGAAAGGAAAAAGGAGGGGAGCAGGAGGAACTGCATTAGCAGCAGAAGCGGACATGGCTCTCTGAACATCTATGTTTGGATGTAAATTTGTAAATAACTATAATTGTGAGCTTGCAAAAGTTACATTTTGGACTACAATTCCCAGAGTCCCACAACCAGCGCGGCCCAAATCCATCTTACCACAGTGGGGGCAGAATGTGACCAAGTGATCCTTTGTGCCTTCTCACCCCAGGTCCAGAATTTTTCTGGGCCACTTTCAGGCCATTGTGACTCTCCTTCCTTAGAGGTCTTTATTTTTACAATGGACTGGGCCTAGATAGCCCTTTAGATAGAAGGCAAATGCAAAGACTTGACTGCTCTCTGACAACCCTGAAGCAGAGGATTGCCTCTGTAATGTAAGACACTGGCCCCTTTACTTGCCCCTTGAATACACACAGACAGAGCAACCAACCTGACAAAAAATTCTCTTTCTCCTTGACCTCCTTGGCCTTCTCACCTTGCTCCTGAAAGGCCTCAGTGTTAGCCATTATCTCTGGAAACGGATGTGGCAATCTCAGGCAACAGAGGCCACACAGTGTGATTCCTATGGATTGGATGCTACCTGCTGCTGGCACTCTGGAGAGAGAGAGGTGGTTTCCACAGCAATGAAAAAAACAGTCCTCTCCAGACAGCAGGGAGAAGATGCTGTCATTCATTTGTTGCCTGGGCAACAGCTGTCAATCGAGAACAACTTTTTTCTCCTACAATCTGCACAGAATGGTGCAATCTTTCCAGGATCACTTTTGCATATCAACCATTCCTAGGCAGAAGCATTTTAAAAGAAATACCTTTATATACCAGTACTTTAATGGCTCTTCTGCTCTCCTTCAGGAAAGGCCTCTGATTAACTAGAGAAGAGAGAGCATCCCTTAGAAACTACCAGTAGGAGCTCAGTCAAGTAACAGCTGCTAAGGAGAAATATGAATAGCAGTGACAGCAATAGGTTGGCAAACAGAGTTACAGTATTTTATTAAAGAGGCTTCTTTCTGCACACTTCTCAATTTGCAAAAGTTAGCAAATGACATTGCTTCAGGAACTGAATGCAATTTTATAGGCACAACAACAGCACTACGTTGGATTTTTGGGCTCGTTGGCTGGCAACCCTACTTTGTATGTACAACATGTATGGTATAAAACAAACTAGAACTCTCAGAGAACAAGCCACATTTTCTTCAAGTGGTCAATAACAGTGCTTAAAGTCTATGAGCTGATGACAGTTCAGTCAAGGGCAGCCCACAGACATCACCATATAGAAACCACAGGGAGATAAACAGGGGTGCTTTGAGTGTGTATTTTTTGCATGGCAGGGGGTTGGACTCAGTGGCCATTGTGATATCTCTCAACTCTATGATTCTATGAACAAGTGACCCAACCAGGTGTGAATCAGTCTTTTTCATCTGAAGCTTTGGCAATCACAACAAAATTTAATATCTGTGTAGCACTTTCAACTACTTAACGTCATCAACCTGATTTTAGTAAGATGGAGAAAATGCTTTGGCCCAAGACAAATTCAGCTATTGGTCTACTCATAGATTTAACGTAAAAGAAAACTTTTTCATTCTGAAGAGTGGGCAGATTCTATTGCAGAGGGACTATGACTCTGCTCAAGAGTTTTACTATGAATTTTAAAGGTGTTATTGAAGATGCTGAGCCTTATTTAGGGATAGCTAATAAGTAGTGTTTGGTGGCTCCACAATCTTCAGTTCCCCAGAGTGCCTCTGGATCCCAATGTAGAGTGCACAGGCATTCTAGGAAAGTAAAGATAACCACAGCTGATGCAGCCACTTCACCTAACATTCCTCTTGTGGGTGGTCACTGCTTGCATTTAGTGCCACATGCAGCAACCTCAGCTACTGCCTATAGAGGGAGGTCACTTGGGGAGGATAAGAGAGTACTCTGGATGGCTTCACTTATGGAAACCTCAGATTTGGGGCCAATCCTGGAGCTTCACCTGTGTTGGCTGCAATTCAACAGTGCCTCTGCATAGCGTGAATACCTGGGAATACCTGCATGCAGAGACAGACCACCCCAAAGCTCTCACGCAAACCATCAAAACTGCATGACACATGCCAGTGACTGGGTGCTGTTGTGAAATACCCAACTGCAATGCATATAGCACCACTGCAATATACAGTGTGCAATTACAATGCACAATATGTGAAACTCTGGCCATTTCTGCACTACACTGTTATAGTGCTATTATTCTACTTTCAACATCCTGTGGAATCCTGGGGTTTGCAGTTTAGGGTGGGGCACTTAGAATTCTCAGTAAGAGATCTGTTTGGCCTCAGTAAACTACAAACCCCAAATTCCACAAGATGTTGAAAGTGAAAGAATAGCATTATAACAGTGTCGTGCAGAAATGACCTCTGTTTTTGCTACTCTCACTATGACAAATAATTTGCTTCACATGCATACCATGGATTACATGTGTACGTTACTAATAGGGTGCTGACCAGTATCTGGTTATACTCATTTCAGCAACCCCGCAAGGAGAGTGAGTAGCATCCCCCCACACACACACTGCAGATTAAATAGGGAAAACTGCAGCTGAAAGTATCTTGCCCATGGCCATCTGTGAGCTCATGGAAGAAGCAAGATTTGAAGAAGGGACTTCCAGATTTTAAACCCATGGTCATAGCTTCAGTACTACATTCTGCGCACCTTCTTCATAGGCAAGTGTGACAATTACACACCGTGTTGTGGTGGAGCCAGGACCTGCAGAGTTGAGGTGCTGGCACTTTTTGATCAACAGGAACAATTACGTCATTTTCCACTCTGCTCCCAAACTACCCTTTTCTCGTTGTGTTTAACTGGTGGCAGGGATGAGGTGGATTTTCCCAACAATAATATATTTCTATGTACTACTGTGTGCACTATTTTTCTTGCAATGGCAAGTAATTTGGAATGGCATGGTTCTGAATGGGCAGTGGAGATGCAGGAGCTTGACAAAAGACCTGTTCCTTTTGGAGATCAAAGCCAGAATCCTATTGCTGATTGATGCTGGCATGATGCCCTATGTATGACAGTGTAAATATTTTATAGGTATTGTAGAAGGAGGTATCCAGTACTCCTTCCACTATATATGTCTGCTAAGAGCAGAAAGGCAGCCAGGGTCTTCTGGGCACAAATCCACCTCCCTGGCCAGTTGTAGCAGTGTTCACAGTCACTATCTGGTTGCTCTTGTGCACCTGGGAGAGAAAAATGAACTTCCAGCTTTTTTTGTGTGTGTGTATGGGGAGAAGGTAGCTGATGCTTCTTTCCCAGTGCTAAAGGGCAGTCAGACGGCACATCCCACATGCAACAAGTTGCTGGGGGGGGGGTGGAGTAGGAGGAAGGAATTGTGCCTTTGAGCCTCTGGCTGCCCTTCCTACCCAGGAGAGAAGAAGAGTCATGACCTCCATTCCCCGCAAGCACCAGCATAAGAACACTGGCAGAATTTTATCTTCTGTCAGTGCTACTATTGGGTCTTGACTGAAACCTTTTGGAACCAGTTTGCTGATATGGACCAAGGCAACTACAAGGATATTTTGGACTCCCCTTGGTTGGCATCCTAAAGGAACTGTCAGAACGAGGGCTTATACTTCAGAACTGACCACTGCACCACAAACTGGACACGAGTAAGGGAAAATTTAGCTCTGTGACATCTGGAAGCAAACCATGTAGGTTTTCAGGAGTCATCCTCCTATCCTCCTGTGTGTGTGTGTGTGAGAGAGAGAGAGAGAGAAAGAGAGAGAGCAAGAGCACGCAGACCTGCATGAAACCTCAGGACAATTCTGTCTCCTTCCCTAAGGAGAAGAACAGTTTCCACAAACAGGTTCACTCCACTCTGCTGCTTATTCTGATTGCCAAATCACCCTGATAAATAGCTTATGCTAATAGGGTGAATTCAGAGCAGAGGGAAAGTGCCAGTGTTAATAAAACCACCTCAACTCCCTGTGTGCGCAGCAGGTCCTGCTGCTTATGCAGCACACGCTCCATGCATAAAGATTTTTCCCCCTGCCCCTTTGGAGCCTGTTCTGATGCTCCACACGAGGCATAGAAGCAGCTCATTAGGAGTCAGGCAGCTCAGGCTAGTTGGATCACTTCCCCTCCTGGTTTCTAATTCACCCTTTATTTAGTGGCTCAGTTCATCTGCTTCCCGCTTCTTGCATTTGGGGAGGGGGATGGAAACTCTGTTAAACCTCAGAGGTGGAGCAGACTATTACCATGATCTCAAGTGACAATGACAGGTTGTAGCATCACCCATGGCTGCAGCATCTGCCAACTTTGTTTGGGGACTGCACTGGACTACAACCCAGTGTCCAGTTACAACCATTTACAGTCCATTACAACCCAGCATGGCCAGTCTTACCAATGCCTATGCTGGCTGGAGGAGTCAAGCAGTTGTAGTGCAATTAAATAACTTTTTCAAGCTCTGCAACAATGAGCTATATACAGTATTTTTAAGATTATGGTCAGAATCCTGTCAGTGCATACCGGATGTGTAATGATCCATTATATGTGTGGTTGCACCTTTTCTGCACTTGTAGAGGGAAGTACCGGCATTAAAAGGCTGTCAGCATTTTATCGTCGGTTTCCCAGATGCCCACCTTCCAAAAGGCTGGGTCCTCCTTGGAGGTGTGGCACCCTGGGGAGGGACAGCTTAGCCAAAGATGGGCAAAATGTGGCCCAAACATTGGTGTTGCGGCCCATGAAGGCCATCAATGTTTTTGGAGGGAAACATTTTTTGGGGAAAAACTAATGCTTTCTAGTCTAAGAAATCTACCATAATTTCTAGGGTGGAGGGGAGGCAGGCAGGCACCCTGCTTTTTAGCCTGTTGCAGTCAAAACAACAGACCATTGTGGCATCTTAAAGGCTGACAAGTTTTAACTGCCATAATCTTTTGTGGACAGCATCCCACTTGATGAAGTGGGCAGCTGTCTATGAAAGATTATGCCAAAACTGATGAATTATAGAATGAACTTTCTTGGATTATAATCTTTTTCCTCAACTGCACAGAGAAAGTTAGAGTTTTTTTTGGGGGGGGGGTGTTCTCAGTGCATAAATTTGGGGTGTAATGTTGCCTGAGATCACATCAGGAAGAGGAATGCAATGTATAAAAACTCATGCTGTAAGAAATCTGTTATTCTTAATGGTAAAACACAATTGTGTGTCATTTTGCTCCAACAGATTTGGCACAGCTGCCTCTGGAAATTTTGCAATTACGGTACTCTTTGTGGCCACCAGATCTGGAAGCACATAATGAAGGTCCTTGAACCCATGTATCCAAGGAGAGCCCAAAAATAAAGATAGTCATTTTGATCCCTTTACCTTCATCCCAAGAGCACCAACAACCAACTAATTGCCTTAAGGTATTATAATTTATCAGAATTATCTGACAGTGATTGAATCATTTTTCAAGGAGGAGTCCTGTGGCATATGACTGCAGTTCAATGCATGTGTGCAGGTGCCTTCAAGTCACCTGTCAACTTATGGTGACCCCCATAGATTTCATAGGGTTTTCTCAAACCAGGAATACTCAAAGGTAGTTTGCCAGTTCCAGTCCCAGTCAAGTAATAACCAGGGTTGACTCTGGTTGGCTTCCAAGATCAGACAGCAGCTTTATGTCTTTAGGGTATTTAGCCCAAGGAATACCTGGCTATAAACTCCACTGAACTTCATTTCCAATTCCATAGGCTCAACTTGTCTGACTACTAAGTCTGAAGTAGAGCTCTTCAGTGGGCTGAAAGGCAACCTGCCACTTGTAACCTGAAAGGGAAACAATAATGTGAAGAAGTGGCACTTTTTAAGCTGACCCTTCAGAAGTAAATCCTATCAAAGAAAAGGAAAGAATATCTACCTCCTGCTTAATTATTTTCTTAATTCTGTTTCCACCATGGACGCATACATTTGAACATTTCATATATTAAAACAGGGATATGTGTGGCCAAGCACCATCAGAGTGTAGTCAAGATGGCAAAAGTTATAAATGATGAAGAACACATAAAGTAGTATAAACCACAGGTATTTGCTTTTGTCTGAGCCTACTGGGAAGAGCAACATTCTACCTTCTCCTCTCCCTGCTAATGATTTGATTGACTGCAAATTATTTTTGCACGTTGAACTCAGTTTCCAACAATTGAAATTTCCAACAATCAATCAGTTTCCAACAATTGAAACAATTGAGGACAAAGACAGAAAGGAGGAGGATGAGAGAGAAACTGAAGCATTTGAAATGCATTTGAAATCCTGCAAACCCCAAGATTCCACAGGATGTTGAAAGTGGAATAATAGCGCTATAACGGTCTAGTGTGGAAATGGCTGCAGTTTAAAAAGTGTGAGAACAGAAGATAATTGACAAATTGAGACAGAGAGTATGTGTTAAGAGTGGGGAAAGTATAGCCTGCAAGCCACACACAGTTTGTTTTTGAAATAGACATCCCCCCCTGCCCCACATAATCATGGTGAGAAATTTCCCCATGTTTTTGTCCAAACTGTTTTAAGTCCATGGAATAGAATTGGTTTACTTCTGGTTTGGGAAAAAAAAATGGATTTCCTATGGCCTAAAACAGCCCAGTGGGGTTTAAAATCATAGAAAAATTGCCCTCATTGTGCCAAGCGCCTAAAAGAAGATCAGGGCATATTGTAGAAGGGGGTATAGCCCTCCAAAATCACCAGGGGAGGCCAATGCATTCCCTCAGAGCTTGGCAGTTGCCCTCTCCTGCTCTATGGTAAAAAGGCTGGCTACAGATCTGAGGGTTTCTTAGGCACTATCACTCTCCACTCCTTCCTGCCTACAAGCTTCCTGGGGCCTAGAAGAGACGACGATGCCTTGGTAGCAGACAGCCTAGTGCTGAAGAGTGAACTATGTAGTGACGCCATCTTTATTTTCCCAGAATGCCTCTGAACCTTGGGGAAATGAAGGCGGTGGCACCTGCAGCTGCCTCAGCCTGAACTAGTCTTCAGAATGAATATCCCCACACAGGTCTTTGACAGCCAGTGTGGTGTAGTGGTCTGAGCACTGGACCATGACCCTAGAGACCAGGATTCAGTTCCCCACTTGGCCATGGAAACCCATTAGGCGACCTTGGGCATGTCACACACACTCAACGCCAGAAAACCCCATAATAGATTTGCCTTAAAGTTGCTGTAAGTCAGAAACTACTTGGAGGCAAACAACAACAACAACAACAGCAGCAGCAGACAACTAGTCTTTAATAAATTAAATAAATACATAAATAAGAATAGCTCAAGTGGAGATCAACAATAATGGGTTCAAGCATTTGTCTCAGCATGCTAGTGCTTATGTCGGGCTGATGAAATTCTGTAAACTACTGAATTCCCCATATAAGTGTTTTGTTCTCCCTCCTCACCTGTTTTGGCTGCCTTCTTCCAAAGATATGGTTTTAGTTTTTAACTCAATGTTTTTAACTCAGTGTGAGCCACTTTGGATCCCACCCCAGAAGAAAGGTCAGATTGAAATTAAATGAAATAATGTATTAATAAAATTAGTAAAATTAATCTGGAAGTAACCAGAACTTTCTGAAAACACAATGAAGCACTTTCTCAGTAAAGCAAGGCCACATACCACATGTTACGTGTCTTGCTTTAGAGGAAAACCACTATTTCCAGGAGTGCGATGCTTCTATTTTTCTAAACAAGGGGGACCAAAATTTCAGTGACAACAGTTTGGAGGATGGCCCAGGAATTGCAGAAATAAGTCATGTTGCCCATCCCTCTGATTTGGGTGGCCAACTTTGGCAGCTCCCAAAGAAGACAAACATAGAGATAGAGAGATATTTGCATAACAATTACATTTACTCATTTATATTCATATGCAAATCCAATTTAAATAGAAATGCCCATATCTCACCACAGGGAGGAAGACTGTGATTGGGTGATCCGTGTTCCCTTTCAATCTGCTGTCCAGGTGCTCTTTGAGAGCACTGTCAGTGTTCCTGCTCTCCTTTCTCATGGTGGGTCGTCTTTAGGCTTTGACTGGACTTCAAAATGAGGAAGACACTCTTTATAGTAGCCCTACCAGTGGTTCAGTATGGTTGGGATCCTGTTGGCCAGTCCCAGCTAGACTAGAGCCATTGAATCCACTGTCAAACAGTAAGTCCAACTGATTCAATGGCTTTACTCTAGTCAGAATTAACAATAAGATTTAGCCCTATGTTTGTTTGTAGTGTACTGCTAAAAGTAATTGAATTTTGTTACTTTGATCTCACATTCTCCTCTTTTGCTGCTATTCTGGTTAGGTTAAGGCTATTGGGGTCTCTCAGGATTTTGAAGGGAAGACAACTGGTAGTAAGGCAACCAACATTTTGAGAGAAGGAAGTAGGAGGGTTGAAAATTTTGAACTTGGACATGATGCATTGTTATTGATATAAGTATGTATGTATATAGTTCAAATACAATTATATTATTTTGATATATAAGTAAATGAAGAAATTTTATATTTGTACTAGTAGATTAATGAAATAATAGCAACTGTTATATAATATACTACAGTGCTGTATGCTTTTTTGAAAAGTACCATCAAGAACACCTAAACTTCAGGAAGAACTTCCTGATGGTAAGAGTTTGGTGGTGGACTATGCTGCCTTGAGTATGGTGGAGTCTCCTCCTTTGGTGGTTTTTAAACAGAGGCTGGATGGCTATTTGCTGGGAGTATTTTGAGTTTATGTTCTTGCATGGCCATTGTGGTCTCTTCCAACTCTCTGATTCTATTTTATTAATAAAAATTGTTTATAAAAAAGAGATTGGGGTCTCTCAATATTGACAGCAGAATGAATCATAGAGGTATAATAAAAAAAAGATCGTGATATTATTGGCACACAAGGCTGTTAAGCAGCTTATTTGTATCTTTTATTCTCGTTTAAACTTTGGGGATTCTTGCAAGTAATTGTAAGTATTGAGATGTCAATGTATATTGTAGCATATTCTTCTTTTGTTGGGGCTATTGTGATAATGTACTTAAAGTGTTTCTTCTGTGAATAGCTTTGATCAGACTGCATTTATAGGCCTTTAGAGAGTAGGCCCCCTGAAAACAATGGGATATGTATTATTGGCATCACTGAAACTAGCAGGGCATAAATTAGTGATAATTTTGTTGGATCTGTTCTAGGTATCACTAAATCTGAATCCAGCTCACTAACTCTGATCTCTGCAGACTCTGGCAGTGTGAGTAGATCATGAAGGGTTAGGTAAACAAACACAGTCACCCCTCCACATTCATGGGTTTAACTATCAAAGATCAGATTATTCATGAAGTTGCCATGAAGGTGTCTGGTAACTGTCCTCTGATCACATGCTATACTAGTGCTATCACTGAGTTGGTCATCAATAGCAGATATGCACACCCATGCATGCACTGGAGATGCAACGATTGCCAGTGTTTGTCTACTATCACTATCAGGCACAGAAACTAGTGAAAGGTCATTGCTCCATCTCTAAGTCAGAGACCATGTTTCCACTCTCTCTTTTTTGCAGGTGTGTAAGAGAGGAACTATACAGTTAGCTGTGGACACCAAGGATACAATACCACTCTTTTGCTCTTCCTTTCTCTTCATTCCTTTAAGCAACAGCAACCCTTTAAAAACCCATCTCTGGCCCTCTTCCTCCTTCGCCAGCATCATGAACCCTTCCCAATGTCCTCCACACAGGTTTGGGGCCCTAGAAATATTTGCGTTCTTCCACTTTCATGAGGGTCCGGCAGCCAAGCCATGTGAACGTAGAGGGCTGGCTGTAGTCTGATGTACAAAGCAGCCTCTAAAACCTCATCAGATCTGTACTATTTTCACACCCATCGTAACATGCCATTAAGATTGCTCATATCCCATTCTCTTGTCAGTTAAAACTCATACAGGGAATCCAGAAAAAAATCTGACAGGGATGTGAAACATGCAGAGTTCAGTCTCAATAGAATAGCAAGCAAGACTGTGTTGGATAAGCAGAATCCAGTCAAATCTAGTACATTGGGTACAGTAAGCTAAGTGAAGGCAGAAACCCTGTTGAGTGAAGGAATCAGTAATAGGACCACGAAGAGCTCTAATAGGCCTTGGTTGGATAGCTATTCTTCTGGTAGGACAGATGTGGCCCTTTGAGAAGCAGGAACCCACAGCAGATCTCTGCAGGAGATAGTAAAACTGACTCTTGGATGCACTGAAATTGCCCACCCCTGCAACAGATAATCACAGCCAAGACATCTAGTTGCAAGCCCCACTTGTGTCCAGGTTAGACCTATCCCCATAAGAAATAGCATGATAAACATCATTTCAGATGCTGCACATAGCCAACAGAAAGGGAGAAGGGGAACTGCAATTGAACAACATCTAGAGAGCCATGGGCTATCCAACCCTGTATTAGAACCCTAAGAGAATATGGTCTGTATATCTCATCAGTGACTCAGGCCAGCTGAAGCCTAATAAGTCATGATCACCTCTTCTACTGATCAGCTCCTTCTGGTGGAGCTGTCTAGACCATAAAGTGCTCTCACATGATTTTGTCATCTCAGATTTTTGGAAGGCCAGGAAGTCAAATTTCTGCTTGTTCTCCAGCTGAAATCCTGTTGAGTTCCTATCTGCAGAGGTAGCAATGGAGGTAGAGATAGCAGTGAAAGAAAAAGGAAATGGATGACATAGCAGTGAGGGAAGGAAGAAAAAGCTGGTAGTTGGGGTACGCTGCTGACACAGGCAGATGTCCAAGTCACCTTTCCCAGAGCACCTTAGCTTCTGGAAACAACACTGTTATGTGTGCACCAAATGGATTCCAAATGCTGACTCGAAGAGTGATGGCAAGGGTCTGTCCTTTGGCCAAGGAAAAGGGAGACTGAATATGGAAACAATGGCTACTCTTTCTAAAAAGCAGTCTAGCCCTTCTTGTCTTTTCCTATACATTAAAAAGCCCAAGGATTGAGGGACATGACAACTCACAACAACATTGGTGAGAACTCTGGTGTTGTCATAAAACAGATAATCTATCTGTTGAATTATCAAAGGTTGGACACTAGAAATGTCTTTCCATTTTGGTATAGAACCACAAGATCTCCAACAGAGAAGAGAGATAGCCTCCATTTCCTTGGTTGACTTGTCATTAGCAGCTACATGATGCAATCACAAGAGGGACACAGTGACACACATGGCCACTTCTTTCACCAGGAGCCTCCCGTTTCAAAAGAAATGAGGTATATATTAATCATGTTGCACATTCATGGCTTGCAGGGCTTGCAGCCACTGTCAGCCTAGATGATGAACAAACCATGGGATTGGTGAAGACTTGGAAAAATTACTTTGTTGAACTACTTAGTTCCCAGAATTTCTCAGTGAGCCTGATCACTGGTTGTGTGGGCAGGAGAGTTTTGTGATTTGTAGTCCAAAAAAAGAGAAACATTTTCATGCTCTGGGTCTGGGGTGTGTATGTGTGTATGTGGGAGAGAAAGAGTGAGAGACAGAGAGAGAGAGAGAGAAAGCTGGGGGTAGAAGGTGTAATCTTCAAACAAAATCACTGGGAACAAACAAAATACGATAGCAAGATTAGCACCGCATTCAAGCCATCTAGTTACTGAGAAGCAACTTGAGACCTAAGAACTTTTAAAGACATAAACATATTGGCTTCTACTAAAGGCTCATTAGTCTGACAAAGGAAGAAATTAATAAGACTCAGATGGATGACAATTAAAGGTGATTAATTGAAAGTTCCAGAGACGCTGCATTTCAGGCTGAAATAGGCACTGACACAGGCCACCAGAGGGATGAAGGGATACATACCCCATCACTTGTACTTGGAGGATAAAGAATCGACAGACTTTATAAAGACCCACTTTAGCCAAATACACTTTGAACTTCATTTGCATAATAGAGATGGGGGCGGAATCAAAGTCATGGTGTTGTATGATACACTGGATTGTCTCAGCAGTCCCATCTGACTTCAGGATTTGAGATTCTGTGCACTTGCCCTCATTTGCATTAATAACAAACACTAATTAATAATGCTAATGGAAAATGTCTCCTGTTTATGACAGAGAGTCTGAAGAAGGCCAAGGTAAGGTCTCTATTGGAGACCAACAGAGAGCAAGCATTCTTCTTCCAGCTTCATTTACATTTAAAAAGGGACAACTTCAGTAGTGATAGATTTAATCAGCACAGGCTCTCCTCTATTATTTATTTCACGATTATTTTACCACTGACCTTAGCTTTTCAAGTTTCTCTTTTGTACCAGTATCAAACAGCTGCACCATAGAAGACAAGCTTTCATGTCCCCATGACTTAAAGGAGCAGAGATTTGGGGACAAACATCTAATTTGTCTGGGGCCTTACCATATTTTATTTTGCAGATAACTGCTTAAAATCTCTAAGAAACAAGGAACGCCATAGATCCAGATTTCCTAAAGCCTCTGTCAATCCTAGCAAATATATAAAGCAATGGAAATGCATCACTTGTTGAATTGTTGCCTCCCATATATAAATTGTTGCTTCCTACAGGATAAAGTGAGGAGAAAGAAAGCCATGTACATTGCTTTGAACTCATTAGAAAAAAAGGCTGAGATACATACATCTGTATTCCTTCATGGCCCTTTTGGTCCCTTACAACTAAGGCCCTTTCTGCACCCCAATTTCTTCTGAAGTCTTCCTGTGGAGATCCTAGCAGCAGCTGTGCAGGGAGGGAAGCGTGACAGGAGCACTCCCCACCCCAATGGCTGCCTCCATGATGAAGGAAGCATGATGCCCCATCTCGTCCTTCTGCAGTGCAGCCAGGTACTTTTCCAGGCTGTGCTGGGGCAGGAATTGCACTTCATTGCACTTCCAGACCTTCTGCAGACCAGGTAAGTCCGCAATGGTGGTGCGATTATGGATCACTGACAGGTGTGACTGCACCATCTGGGGAAGGGAGAAGGACAGAACCACAACAATGTCATGCAGAATTGTCATTACGGTCCCATCCTTCTCCCTGTCCCTATGGCGGGTTGGAAAGGTGGTGAGGAAAGGGCCTAAGATTCAATTATTCTACATGGTAACCACGAATGCTGGGCACGACCAGTTCCAGAAGAATACTAATAATCCGAACATGTTCAGAGGAGATTGACCAGTAAAAGGTAAAAGGTCCAGAGACCAAGACCTATGAGGAACAGCTTAAGGAGCTGTGGACATTTAGTTTGGAGAAGAAAACCCTGAGAAGTGATACAATAGCTATCTTTAAATATCTGAAAGGATGTCATTTAGAAGATGGACCAAGTTTGTTTTCTGCTCCTCCAGAGACTAGGACATGAACCAATGGATTCAAATGACAAGAAAAGAGATTCCACCTCAACATTAGTGTGAAAAACAAAGCAAAACAAACCTTCTTCATGGGAAGAACTGCTCAACAGGGCCATAGAACACTTTGGGCAGGGGTGGACCATCTTCTTTAGGTGTCCTTAAACAGAGATTGGATGGCCCTCTTTTGGGAGGGCTTTAGTTATATATTCCTTCCTGCATGACAGAAGGGGATTGGACTGGATGGCCTTTGCCGTTTCTTTGAATTCTATGAGTCTATAATATTTTATAGTTATGTGTGTATGTACGTATGTATGTGTATATGTATATGTACATATTCATGAGGATTAGAATTTGAATCCTACAAATTTTAGCCCAGCTCTCAGACTATGCTGGCTCTCATTAACTCTTATTAACTACATCTACCCTTCAGCCAAAGCACTCAGAATGATTTATAACTCACAAATCAAACTATAAAGCAGATCACAGCTGAATACATCTGTGGCAAACTATGAGGGTTTTTTTTTAATGCATTGCTGATTTGAGCATGGAATGGGCAATTGTTATTTGGGAGATCAGATGCAAAATTTTAACCTTTTACTTTCCAGCTACAAATACAGTGAAAATTCCATTCACTGACATGATTGTGAAAAAAAAAGTCCCGTTGTGTCAAGTGGAACTTAAAAACAACACCAGCTAAGCTTCATGAGTGGGGGCACATAATTTTGTCCCTATTTCAGCTGTGGGGGAAGGATCAATATGCTATAGCTCAACAAAAACACACACACCACAAATTTTTAAAAACTGAATTGCATGCTATACATTTAGCATAACACGTAGCTTGACCATAAAGTACATTTGTAACAGCCTAACTTTGAAAGACCTGGATGAGTGAGAAGAGTTTTTCTCTGGCACTGGAAAGAAAATAAAGCTGGAGCCAAATGATGCTCAGTAGGGAACAGACTCCAAAGGCACAGTGCCCCCCCCACTTGAGGCCTCCTCTCCAACCACAGTGCAGTTCACAGGGGTGTGTGTGGCATGGGCACTGAAAGAAGGGACTCTTAATATGAGATATGTGACCTCAGATGTCAAGAAAAAGGTGGCAACACAACCCAGTGAGCAATGCTTAACTATTTCCTGGATTTTTCATTTCTCCTTTGCTACTCCTGACACTCTTGGGTGAGTTTCTACTTGCGTTTTGGTTGGGATTCAGGCCTGTTTTTTGTTTTTTGTTTGTTTTTGTCCTAGTGAATGACTTATTCCAGGAGAAAGATGTAGAACAGGAGCAGGTTGGAGTCTCTAGTGTCAGTGAAGCAGTGAATCTATCTGGGTTTAAAGGTGAAGAAACTACTTTGGGGGATCATGTTCAGCAATCAGGATAACTCCTTCACAGCCCAGACTAAAATTGAGGGTGAATTCACCCCCTGTAGTGCAGTATAACCCCACTGTTTCACTTAGATTCTTCTGGATTTGCTGTGCACAGTGGCAAATGAACTAGACTGCAGAGTCTGGAAAAGTCACTTTTAAAAACTAGAACTCTCAGAATTTAAAACCCTACAAAATTATGTCATCTTGCAGTGGTTCCATTACCAGTTCAGAACTGCCAATTTAGGAATAGTAATGACAACAAAATCAACAGAACAATAATTACTAACTAATCTGTTGTTAATAATAATGTTTGATTATGATGATAATGATCATCATCATCCCCATCTCTTTCCAGTACTCTAGGTGGCTTACAAAGGTTAAAATGGATACAACTTTCATACTCATATCCTACAATCAGCCACTAGAAGCCTAATGAATTTTTTTAAAAAAATCTTCTTCTGCCATTGAAAAAATAGCAAGGAGACGCCAATGTAACCTCTCTAGGAAAGGAGTTCCAGAAGGCCATCTCCTATGTTCCCACCAGATGCATCTGTGGAGTTGTGGGACAAAGAGAAGGCCCTGAGGATCTGGAAGGTAGCTCTGGGTGGACTATATCACTCCTGTTGCCTAACATAAATGAATCTGGGCTGGTTTGAACTTGCAGCTGGGTTAGGATCAAGGTAGGGAGTCGACATGCATCTGCAGTTTCCATCATGATGCTGGCAGGAGGAGAACTTTGGTGGGTTACCAATTCTGTCCTGGCCTGTCCCCTTCTTCAGCAATCTTGGCACCTCCACTTCCCACCCTGAAAGCACAGTTAAAGAAGGACAGGACTCGGAGGAGTTATTTTTGGATTTTATGGACTACAGGTCCCAGAAACCCTCAATTGGCATCATGATTAGAGGGAAGAATTCTGGGAGTCTGAATACAGTTTTTCCTCACTTGGTTGTAAAATGAAATGGTCACTCCATAGCCGAGTAGGAACTTTCTGCCTGTCTTCCAAATCATAGCACAGGATTATGGTTTGTATGCTGCCTACCTAATTAGGAATGACAAATGGAAATGAGGTAACTGCTCTCAGTCTTAGGCATAATGATTTAATGATTTAAGTAGTATGACTGCACAGTAAAAAGTAGGCAGTCAAGTTAAAAAAAAAAAATCAGTGAGTGCCCAGAAGTACTTTTTTTCCAAAGATTCTCCACTCAGGTTTTCAATTGATTCATGTATATATTACCTTTGGATCCCATTGGATATTTTCTTGGAGCCTGGCTAGGACACCATTTACACAACCCCACATGTTGAGTTCTCTGACTGTGCACATTCTCTTTCCTCAGGTACACAGATGCAGAATTCTTTTCATTTAAGAGAGAGAGAGAGAGGTTGTAGAAGATAGCAATAGCATACAGTAAAAATCATAAAAAGAGTGAGAAAGTGTTAACAATACTACAGAGGAAAAAAATAATCTCTACCAGGTGTGACCAACTGTGGGAGACTAGGTGGCCACATTAGCTCCCAAAGGTGTCTTGTAGGCCTGCACCCCCACCACACCCACTGTAAAAAGTCCACTTTTGCCCTCAAATGCCCCCAGAGACCCTCTAGGGGCATGAGGACACTTTCACCATGTTTTTAGGGTCCTCTTGGGCCATTTTCAGGAGACTGGACTGAAACCCAAGAAGTGATTAGAGGTTAATTCTGGTTTACTCTCTGTTTTTAAAAAGACCTCTCCTGGACTGAAAATGGCCTGGGAGGCAAAGATATAGCAAAATGCCCCCACACCCTCTAGAGAGCATTTGGAGCAAAATGTTTTTTGGGGGGAGGGGGAATTATTTATTTATATCTTTGGGCACCACAAAAAGAACACATGGGCTACAATTTGCCCACCCCTGCTCTACATATTACAACATACACATGAAAAAGAATAATTATGAAGTGTCAAAGGAAGCATCCAAAATGTTGGGTCTATTTTCAGGACAGACTTCAGCACCTTGGATAGTACTTTTGAAGTTCAAACTAAAACCTAGAATAGATTAACTGCTTTGTTGACATGGGAGTCACTAGCCACCAGGATTGGTGATGATATTTCTAATGCAACAAAGAAGTAAGGAAGATTTTTTTATGGCCTTCTCCTCTACCCATAGCAGAAATGTATTAGCATACCAGGAAGAAAGGAATCTTCTTCTGAAATGCTCTTCTTTTAAAGGAGGGAGGAATAGATTCTCCCCTCCAGTGTGATTTGAAAAGTTACAGTCCAAACACATCTTTGCCACTTCAGGTACTGCCAGTGGGAACTGAGCCAGTAATACCACACAGCGTTCAACTGTATTAGAAGATAGCATGGGCTGGGAAACCTTCAGTCTACCAGATGTTTTGTCTTATAGCTCACATGATTTTCACTCAGCATGACCAATGGTAATGGATTGTGGGATCCATGACCCCCAAGCATTTAGAAGCCCAAACATTAACTATCAGTATATATAACTGAATCCTCATAGTCCTTAAAGCAGCAAAACAAAGCTGACAGTTTTGGTGTGATGATAGAAGGACACATTCAAACAGACTAGAAACCTGAAGATTAGGCAAGGTGTTTCTAACTAATCCAGGTATGATAGCTTGTAAGTTAACTGAAATACATTTCCAAGAGATACAGTAGATTGGTTTCATAAACCAGGATAAGCAAAGCACAGACACATTCAAGTTCTTAATTCCTGGAATGTTTAGAGCATTCTGAAAGTGGATTCTGCAAAATACTTACCTGGACACTGAATGGTGATGCTTGTTGCCATAGAAATGAGGAACCCTATTTTGTTTGCAAGAATAATTGGTTCAGAAATTCATCTGTGCTGCATAGATAAAGGAACAATCTTTTAGCTTTCTTTGCTCTTGATGGATCAGGAGCCACTAAGTCACCTATACATTATTTTGAGACTGATATAAAACTAAAACTAAAAACACAAATCCCACAGCATCTCAGAGAGACAGCAATATGGTAAGCAATCTGACTTTCAATGTTTCTTAGACTAAACTCTGTCCCTCTTCTTCCATTCTATTAAAGAAAAATTGTCCTGAAGACGTGCAGATCTTTCCACTATATTGGTCTCTTTCTTATTCAGGTAGCTGAGTGAGGGATTTTTTTACACTGTCGCTAAGAAGCACAAATTCAATCGAAGGTTTTCTTGCTTTCCTGGGTTCACCTATTTTGTCATTAATACATTCCAGGATCAATACAGGAGCTAGGTCCTACTGATTTTACCAACCTTATCCAGGAGGGGGCGCTGGCATGTCAATTTACTTTTCCTATCCAGAATCAATGCAGGAAATACCTACACTTTCTTCAAGAAAGAGAAAAAAAACCCCAACAGTATGGACAAACTTTAGCCTGAAGATGCTGGGATAACCCACCTCCATACCTTAATAATAAGTCTTTGTTGTACAGTCATCTGCAGTACTCTTAGCCTGGCACTGGCAAGTGCAGCTTTGTGTGGGTGGCTATGCCCCTTGGTCCCTCTTCTCTTGTATGCCCAACTCTGAAGCAAGGAGATGCATGGAACCACCTGGGTCTCTGCTACGAAGGACTGGTTTAGGTTAAAGTGTGTTTAACAACAGCACTCCAAGTCTGAAGCATGGAGTTCTGCACACTTTATAAGATGTGAAGGCTACCCAGAGCAGACACATGAGTTATTCTGATACACTTGTGGTCAGAAGGAAAGGCTCAAGTGACTGCAGTTCTCTGTTCCATTAATGTCCCATTGTAAATGCTTCTCTGTTCTGGGTGAGCTGGCCCTGCAACACCACAGCAGGGAAACTCAAGAAATCATGGGTACAGGCAGAACGAAGAGACACACAGACTAACCGCATAAAATGTGTGTGTGTGTGTCGGGAGGGGAATATGTGCACAGAGGCTGGAGTCCTGTTAGTTGGTCCTAACCAGCACAGACTTATGGACTCCATTGCTGGGAAAGGTGAATCAACACACAGGTAAAACCAATGGATTCAATGGGTCTACATTATTAAGAGAGTAGTTTAGATTAAAGTGTGTTTAAAGCAGTAGCACTCCAAGGACTTTTCTCCAAAACGTAATAGTCCTTGTCCAGCTCAGTGTCGGGCTGAAATGTTGCCCAGAGAAGCCTTCCTTGGCCAGCTTCGGGGCCCTACAATTCCCATCCTCTCTCATTGAGCGTGGAAACATAGGGCTAGAAGGAACTCCAAAGGGCACTTCAGTCAGCCCCCCCCCCCTATGCAGGGATCCAAAAGTAAAGCACCCCTTAGAGATGGCCCTCCCCCCTCTGTGTAAAGACCTTCAAGGAAGGAGAGTCCATCCCATAACCCAGCACATTTGGAGGGCACCACCAGGCCAGGGGGAATCCGCTCCTGCTCCCTCCCATCCCACGTCCAGGTTCATTCCTTTCCGAGCAAAGGGAGCCCAGCGCTCTGATGGCGGAGGGCGGTCAAGGGCAGCCCGCAGAGCCCCGGCGGCGAGGGGCTGCCCTCTGCGCTCGCTCGCAGGCACGGCAGGCGGGAGGTCCAGGCTTCTAAGGGGGCCGCTTTCAGCCCTGTGCCTTCGGCGGCAGGGTAACCTGAGCGGATCTTACTGCGGAGCCAAGAAGGCTGCGACCAGGAGCGGCCATTTGCGCCGCACTGAACTCGGGAAGTCACTTTTGCTGAAATGTACATCGGAGCAACTGCGATTTTACTAAGGAGCGCACCGGGGCTGCCGCGGGGCCTCTGGCACGCTTGTTCGAAGGCCACTTGCAGCGCCCACGGGCCCCTCGACGGCCACCGCGGGCGCGCCTCAACGGGGGGGGGGACCCGCGCACTTCTTCCTTGACTACCGTATAAACGGGCACCGGGTCCGGCCGCGAAAAGGCTCCCACTCAGGGACCTCCAGGAGAAATATGCCACTCCCGGTGGTATCTGGAGGAGCCGCGGACGGACGATCGATAAGCCTGAAAGACCTGCGCCCCCACTCCTGCCCCCACGAGGGACGGCTGCTTCCCGCTGGGCGAGAGGCAGACGTGCGAGCTCTGGATTCCGGGTAGACGCACCCTCCTAGGACGCCCCCGACCCATCTGCACGTGTGAATGGGCAGCGGCCGTTCCCGCACGAGACCGCTACAGGGCTAGGATTCCGCTTTCAACACCCTGTGGAATCCCGAGGCTTGCCGTGTCGGGAGGGGCTCAAACCCCAGGATTCCAGAGGATGTTGAAAGTGGAATCATAGCCCTGTACCAGTCTGGCGCAGAAATGGCCATAACTCACCAAGCTGCCTTCGCTTCGCCTCGCCCTTTAATTCGATGGCAACTCTGAGATTCCCTCTCGTCTCCTCGACAAGCCCAAACTAGGAAGTCCTCTCTTTCCCCCTCCTCGACCCTTCCCCGCGCTTTTCCAATATAATCTTGTCCAAGGGGAACCCAATAGGATTTATCAGGTTGTGCCGCGTAAATCGAAAGCCACCGAGCCTCTTCCCGGAGCCGCCCGACACAAAATACGGGCGAAGGGCAAGCGTGCCCGCGAGCATGTGCAGAGCGCCCTGCCTCCGGCGCGGGAAAACCAGGACCGGCGCCAGCATCTTCCTTCCGACAGGCAGGTCGAGCAAAGGACCCCTCCCCGCTGCGTGCGCCCCCGCCCGCCCGCCCGCCCGCGCCGCCCCTCACCGTTGACGCCGGTCAGGTTGCCCAGGTCGAGGAAGCCGGGGCCGAGCGCGGCGGCCAGGGAGCCCGAGGCGTTGAGGCCGAGCAGCAGCTCCGAGGAGTTGGCGAGGGCGTCGCCGGCCGCCAGCGAGTCGGCGAAGAGGTTCATCTGCAGCAGCGTCTTGAGCAGGTAGCGCAGCATCCTGGCCGCCCCGCCGCCGCCGTCGCCGCCGCCTGTGCTGGCATCCGCCGGAGGAGCGCCCGGCCGCCGCCTGCCGCCGCCGCCCCGCCACCGCGCGCCTCTGCGCCCCCGCGCCCGCCGCTCCCGCTCGCTCGCTGGCTGGCTGGCTCTGCCCTCCCTCCCTCCCTCCCTCCCTTCCCGGGGCCGGGCCGGGCCGGTCGCTCCCCTGGAGAGGGGGCAGGCGGGCAGAAAGCAGGTGCCGCCACCAATAAATGTTTAATTATTGGATTAATAACTCTCCCTGGAGAGCGCGGGGGGGACGTGAAGGAGAGGCGCAGCGCCCTCCCCTCCCTCCCTCCCCTCTGGCGCGGCTGAGAAGAGGGAGGGGGGAAAGGCAGAGGAGTTTTTGCAAAGCAGGAAAGGATGGAGTTTGGCAGCTAGGTGGGTAAGGGCAGGGTTTAGGAAAGATGCTTCTGTGGACTACAACTCCCAGCATCCAGACTGACCTGTGTGGGAAGCTGTAGACATCCAGAGTAACTTTCGGAAACTCTTGAGTAGGGGATCGGACGGAAATCTAGGCAGCTATATAGCCAGGGAGAGCCAGGGTGCTGGACGGGAACTCTAGAAGACCCGAGTTTGAAAACCCACTTGGGCGAGTCACGCTCTCTCAGCGGAAGGGAACGGCAAACCCATGCTGAGCAAATCTGGCCAGGAACGCCCTGTGATGTGCTTGCCTTGGGTTTGCCCTAAGAAGTGCCAGGAGGTCAACAACTGGCTGCCCGCCTAAGGAATTTGGCAAGAAGCCAATGGGTGCAGGATGTGGCTTCTCACAGTCCACGTTTTAGAAGCTGGAAGAGCGGTGAAAGGGATATTGGATAGAGATTGGGAGGAGGGATTATACATTAAGCTGTGGGTTTCGAATGGTTAAGAGGGTTGGCCCACTCCTCTGTCCTCAAGGTCTATGAGTTGTTCCTCTTGAAGCCATTTTAGGCAGAATCAGTGGTGGCTGGAAGGCTTTGGGGTCAGTGGGCTGGTTACTCTGCTCTAAGTTTTAGTCTGCACTTGAAAGGAGTTCCCAAGGGGGAGCAATATTCAGCACTCTTGATCAGTCCTTCAGCACTCATCTTAAAATGCAGATCAGAGTCTCCAGCCTTTGGAATCCCCAGCTTCCTCTGTGCAGAGTAAGAAGAAGAAAAATGAGCAACTGCTTTTGATGAAAAAGCCCCCCTGGTTCAGTCCCTGGCACTGCTACTTCTAAATAAGAATACAAAGATCAGGGAAAGAGCCTTCTCTGCCAACTAGAATGGAATATATTGGTTATATCTGATATAGTAGAATGCAGATAATCTGGTAATCTGGTATGGGTATGGGTATATCTGGTATGGTAGAAAGCAGGCTTCTCTGTTTCTGGCTTCCAGCTGATTCCTGTGGCCCTTGCTCCCAAGTAATGATGCACATGGCAGCCACATGGAAATCCTGCCTGTGGCTGGCCAGCTAGCTAGTTGCACACCTCTGCTGCTATGCGCAAGAGTCAGCGTTCTGATGTTTGCTCATAAGTGTCATTGCTGCTGTATGATGGCTGAAGAGGGAATCCTGTACAGTGCAGCAGAAATGTTACAGATTGCAAGAGATGGTTACACATTCCGAGGAAAGAGCTATAAGCTAAGAACTTCCGAACAATATTTGCTGTATGACAGCTTTCAAAGAAATAGCCATATCAGTCTGTGGAGGGAAAAAACAAGAGGGAAGGAATCCAACAGCACTTTTAAGATTAGCTGGTTTATATTTTAAGAGAGCCAACATGGTGTAGTGGTTTGAGCATTGGACTACAGCCCAGGAGACCAGGGTTTGATTCCTTTCTCAGCCGTGGAAATCCACTGGGTGATTTTGGGTGCATCACACATTCTCAGTCCCAGGAAACCCCATGATAGGTTTGCCTTAGGGTTGCCATAAGTCAGAAACAACTTGAAGGCACACAGCAGAAGCAGCAGCAGCAGCAACAACAGCATTTATATTTTAACAGAACTTCAGATGCATTGATGAAATGAAACATTGCCTCTGGAGTTAGTGGGCTAGTGAAACGAAGTAAAGAGAAGCTGGAGCACTGTGTCTGTAGTTATTGTTGTTGTCACTGTTATTAAAATATTTATACCTCTCCCTATATCAAAGTTCTTAGGACAGCTTACAAAAAGTGTTGTAGTCATTATTGCACTACACCCCTTGCAATGAGCAGAGTGTGACCTTGGTGATCTCCAAGGTTCTTTCCAACTTCTATGAGGATTCTGTTACTATAGGATTTTTTTAAAAAATTGTGTGTGGTTTAAAGAATCTTTAATCTCTGCTTCAAAAAATATATTCTTGACTTCTGCAAAACCCTCATGAAAGTAGAAAAACTATGAATAATTTCCCTCCTTACTGTGTGAGTGCTCTTTCTCTCATTCCTTTCCAGGGCACCCCCCCCCATTCACTTGTGTTTTGCCCAAGCTCACTGCCAGGTGCCCAGACAAAAGGCAAGAGAATGGGAGGGACAGTCCCATGCCTAGAGAAGGTACACACATGTCTTCTACCCCATTTGCTTGCATTTTGCCTAGGCACACTGCCTTCCTTCCAGGCCCCCAGACAAAAAGCAAGTGAATGCGAGGGGCAGCCCTGCACCTGGAGAAAGTTGCCTCTTGCTCAGGTGTGCGGAAGGAAGGCACACGTGGCTGGGCAAAAGGCAGAGGAATGAGAGGGGAAGAATGGGTGGGAACCTTGCAAATAATCAAATTTGTGAAGGTCAAACCCATAAATGTGGAGGGAGGACTGTAGAATCATAGAATCATAGATTTGGAAGAGCCCACATAGGCCATCAAGTCCAACCCTCTGCCATGAAGGAATACACCATCAAAGCATTCCTGACAGATGACCTCCAAACTTCCAAAGAAAGAGACTCTATCACACTCTGAGGCAGCATATTTCACTGTCAAACTGCTCTTACAATCAGGAAGTTCTTCCCAATGTTTAAATGGAATCTCTTTTCTTGAAGGTTGAAGTCATTGCTCTGCGTCTTATTCTCTGGAGCAGCAGAAAACAGGTTTGCTATATCCTCCATATGTCCTCCTTTCAAATATTTAATCATAGCTATCATGTCACCTCTTAACCTTCTCTTCTCCAGGCTAAAGATACCAAACTCTCTAAGCCTCTCCTCATAGGGCATGGTTTCCAGGCCTTCCACCATTTTGGTTGTCTTCCTTTGGAAACGTTCCAGCTTGTCAATAGCCTACCTGAATTGTGATGCCCAGAATTGGACACAGTATTCCAGGTGGGATCTGACCAAAGCAAAGTAGAGTGGTACTATCACTTCCCTTCACCTAGACACTATATTCCTATTGATGTAGCCCAGAATGGCATTGGCTTTTTAGCTGCCACATCGGACTGCTGACTCATGTTCAGTTTGTAGCCTATTAAGACTCCCAAATCCTTTTCACATGTATTGTGGTCAAGCCATGTGTCACCCATCTTATATATGTGCATTTCATTTTTTTTTTCTGCCCAAGTGAACCTTACACTTCTCCCTGTTGAAATTTATTTTGTTAGTTTTGGCCCAATCTGCTAAGATCATTTTGAATTCTGATCCTGTCCTCTGTGGAGGACAGCTACCCCTCATTTGGTGTCATCTGCAAATTTGATGAGAATGCCCTCTATTCGCTCATCCAGATCACTGGTAAGGATGTTGTATACCACTGGGCCCAGGACAGAACCCTATGGTACCCCACTGGTCAGCGGGCTTGACCAGGTTTGTCAGCCACCAGGAGCTGGGAACTTCCTGAGATTTCAGTCTGGCCTTCTAGGCTGCTCCAGGTGGGTATGATCCATAATACCATCATTAGTAACTTCTTAGGTTTTGTAGCAATTTTTTCCCCTTTCAAGGTAGTCAAAAAGCCTCTCCTAAGGCTTAGATATAAAGATGCTGGTTTTTTTTCATCCCATCTATGTTTTGGTGGTCTTGCCCACCAGGGGAAAGTTCCACCCCTCCCTAACTCATGTTTCTCTGATGTTCCATTTAGCTCTCATGCTGAATCCAACCACCATTGGTACATGCCAGGAGTGGAAAATGTGAGGCTACCCGGATACCAATAGTCTACAGTTCCCATAATCCTCAGCATAGCTAGTAATGAGATGTGATGGGAGTTGTTATCCAACAACTTGTCTATTCTTTGCACATTTTGTGGCTTCATTACCGTCTCCTGTGATAATTTATTTATTGCTTTTGTCCCAGAGTGTCAGGTGCTGTACAAAGCAAACAAGTGAAATGGCAACTGGAAACTGACTATTTATTATCCTTTTCGTACATTTGTAACTTACCTTTCAGCCCCCAGACGTAGCTTCCAGTTGAAAAACACAAAAATGATAAAAACAACAAGATAAAAATAGGATAAAACAAGATGCAAAGTGTGAATGACATCATCTTTGAATGAGCTGTCCACAGTGCTGAACTGAGTTTGAGAACAGGGTTCAGCCCCTTGGGTCACTATGTGTAAGTTAGGGATACAACCTGGGGTGGATTCTCTGCTACAGTGACATGAAAGTCACCAGTTGATACTGGCTTCAGATACTGGACCCAGTGAACGATAAGGTTTCCAGATAGTTACTTGCAGAAAAACCTGATCCCAAGCTCTGCAGGGATTAATAGGTAATGACTGGCAATTTGAACTACCCCGGGAGGTCAACTGGAACAGTTGAAATGAAAAAGATTTGAGGCACAATTTGGAAATGTTACTTTTCTGGACCCAAAACACCAAGTCAACAAGGCCAGTGGCACGTGACTAGGGGTATTCTGGGAGCTGCAGCCAAAAAACTAACCTGCCTCAAAAGCAACTAGAATAGAGAGGTGCATCCAGACAGCAGCTTCTAGGACTTGAGGATGTAGAGCTTAGCACTAAGTCGGAAGTAACAGCAGATCCCCCTCCCCACATGACAGTGGTATGAAGTTACCTGGCTGCTTATGTGCAATTCATTCTGGAAGTTGAGGAGAGGTGTAGGTTAATGTAGTGCTAGTACCAGCTTCATGGGCTTTGCTAACTATCCCATTTACTAGTGTGCCTGACAGGGGAAAGAATACAGTGCTTGGTCCTTGCAGGATATTGGGTGCCCTGATCAGATTGCACTGAAGGGAGTGAAACAAATTCATAGAGAATAGGGCTATCTGCAGCCTTTTCCCATAATAGGTAGAGAATCTGTACAGAGCCTGTGTATCTCTAAATCAGAGGCAGGCAATTCATCAATGGCCTCTTGTAGCCTGCACCCCCTCAAAGTGAAATCAGAGGCTTATTATTTGCTTCTTTGCCTAGTTGTTAAATAAATAAATAAATAAATAAATAAATAAATAAATAAATAAATTTCTTCTATCAAGTGACTCTGCATCAAGGTTAAAACAAGATACAATTAAAAACCTAGTGATACAAAAGGTAGGAAACAATTAAGTTAGATTTAATTTCATCCATAATTTAAATACATCCACAATTTAAAATAGATAAAATCATTTAAAAGACATAACAATACAGATGAAAATGTAGTGCACACACCCCATTAAATTCCCTTTGGCATGATCTGTTAATCATGACATGCTTGTTTGAATAAAAATGTTGTTGTTGTTGCTATTGTTGTTGTATGCCTTCAAGTCATTTCTGAACCTGTCACAGGCTTTTCTGGGGCTGAAAGTGTGTGACATTGCCCAATGTCACCTAGTGGGTTTCTGTGGCTGGCTGGGGGATCGAACCCTGGTCTCCAGGGCTGTAGTCCAGCACTCAAACCACCATAGCATGCTGGCTCTCAAAAGGTTGTTACCTACTGGCCAAAGGAGGGCAATGAAGGGGCCAGTCTAGCCCCCCATGGGAGGGAATTCCACAGCCTGCAAGCAGCTACCAAGAAGCCCACTGCTGGTTTGTTAAAAGCCCTTTGGGGAAGCAAAGGAAAGTGCTGCCCCTTGCCACTCTGTAGGCCTCCTGTCTCTCCTTCCCCTGCTTTAAATGCTGGGGACCAACAGTAGGGAAAGCTGTTGCTTTCCTGTCCTTTTGTGTTTCTTTAACTGTTGGGGAAAGCAAGGATGTTGGCTGAGGACCACTTATGCTCATATGTCTGGGACTAAACAAAAGGTTTAAGGAAAGTCTGTGTGGGACATGATCAGATGCACTCCACTCAGTATATCTCATCTTTTGGTGTCCCACCTCCAGAGCTGAGGTCACTGGACCTGCTGCATGTTGTCTGCCTGGCAGAAGAGATCCCAATCGAGGCAAAGAATCATAGAATCTTAGAACTGGAAGGGATCACAAGAGCCATTCTCTGCCATGCAGGAAAACACAACTAAAGCATCTCTGAAAGATCCTGAACCAACCTCTATTTAAAGACCTCCAGAGATAGAGAGTCCCTCACCTTGAGGCAATCTATTCCACAGTCAAACAGCTCTTATAGTTTTTTTTTAAGTCCGTGGAGCATCAATAAACAAGCTTGCTCCATCTCCTGCACGACATCCCTTCAGCTATTTAAAGATGGTCATAATGTTACCTTTCAGTCTTCACTTCTCCAAACTAAACATACCCAGCTGCCCAAATCATTCCTCAGAAGGCTTGGCTTCCAGAACTTTGATCATTTTGGTCACTTTTCTCTGCATAAGTTCCAGCTTGTCAATATCCTTCTTAAACTGGGGTGCCCAGAAATGGACGTAGCATTTTAGATGAGGTCTGTCCAAAGCAGAAGAAAGCGGCACTACAGTTTCCCTTAATCTAGACACTTATACCAATGTTGGTGCAGCCCAGAATTGTACTGGCTTTTTTAGCTGCAACATCACACTGTTGAATCATGATTAGCATGTGGTCCACTAAGACCCAGATCCTTTTCACATGTGCTGTTTTCTATGTGGTTTTTAGATATGGGGTACCAAGCTATGTTGTGCCTTCTCTTTCTTTTGCATTTCTTTTTTGGCAATGAAATGTTAAGTGGAAAGAAAAAATGTGATTTTTTTTTTTAAAAAAGCATTCCATGTTTTGGACCACAATATATAGGAAAAAAGTCTTTTCTGGGTTTTTGTGCTTGTTTCTTCCTACTAGTTTCAACACTGGAGAAGACAAATCTCCAGTTTTCAAAGTTCATTTATCTTAATCCTCCATTCCTCTTCCTCTTCCATCCTTAAAACTATGTACTACAACTCTCAGAATCCATCAGCCAGTATGGGGACAGTTCTGGAAACTGTAATCCAAAAGGTAACTTTCCCAATCTGTGTTCCTTCCCACCTGACATCTAAAACCAGGGTTTTAGAGATGTGGAGAAAGATTTTTACTCTGAATTGCTCTTCATGCCTTTGAAGATCTTCTGCACCTCCACTTCTCTGGTTGTAGAGATATCCAGTTCAACGGTTAACTATCACCCAAGAATCAAAAAACCAACCAAATAAGATAGTTGACCTCTTGCCAGTTCAAGATAATGCATTATCAAGCATGGTCCTAGCATGATTCCCGGTTGACTCTTCTCTGATGATTACTGGGAAGCCTCTCACTCAAATAGGCACAGGAACAATTCATGGTTACTGGACCTTAAAAAAATGTTTTACTGCAAATGGACAAACAAAACAGCTAAGCAACCAGAGCAAGTCTCCTTTGTGGAAAGATTACAATGTTGTCCCCAAAGGGTTTTTTTTTTAGTTTGAGTAATTTTTATTTTATTTTAATATTAATAAATAAATATTAATAAAATAGTATTTATTTTATTTTAATAATAACACAGAAAGAAAGCACAAAGAGAGTAAGGGGAGACATGAATAGTAAAGTTCTTACTTGGACTACAACTCCCAGAATCCTTCAGCCAGCACAGCCAGTAGTCATGCTGGGTAGGGAGGACTGTAGGAATTGTAGTTAAAGTAACTTTCCCCAGCTCTGGCTAGGATTGCAAGAAGGAGTTGGAGGGAATGGTTCTGTTCCCCCCCCCTTTTGTACCTGAACCTAGTTCCTCGATGAAGCTGAGTAGTGGGAAATTCTGGACACGGGCCAGACTACACTGTAAATAGGAGGTCTGGGGAGAGGTTTGTTTTGATTATTGAAGGGTGGTGTTTAGAGGCTCCATGTAATCTAAGGACCTACCCTGTAATTTACTCAGCCTGTGCATGGATCAAGCAATGGTCCTCCCTGTGTTGACTGATGGATTTATACAATGTTGTTCCAAAAGCAACGCAGCAACTGGGAAGAAAGTGGCAGCCCTCCTTCAGTCTCCATGCCTTCCTGGTTTAAAGTGCTGTTGCCATCAGACTGGAAAGAAGAAATCTCCTTTGTCTTTTCTCCTCCCTTTAGAGCAATTCTGTAGGCTGCATCTGGCAGCTCCCCTACAGCCTTTGAATGCCAATGATCTCTATCTTCTGGAATTCAAAATTCCAGTGGGAAAGTGGTGGAGTGGGGGTGCAGGGGGAATTACACAGGGATTGAGACTGAATCTGAAGACAGGACTCAGTGCATTGTTGATAAGCCAAAAGCAGCAATACAAAAAACTTTGTATTGATGTGGAAAGCAAGGAAGATGCAAGATGATTCCAGGTGTTCTGGAGCCTCACAGGAAAAGTTGTTGCTGTTGTTACAGACTTCACCAGGTGGCGCTCTTACATATATCCTTCCCTTGGCACACCAGCCAAAACCATCATCAATTTTAGAGAATCTGCTTTGGGCTTGGTTTGGGTATTATTCCTGAAAGTTGCACAGGCTTTGTGGTGAATATGCTAGCATCTTTGAGGCAGATTTCTAAGGAGTGGAATCATGGTTTACTTATGAAATATTCTAGATATTAGGGTGACCCATTTGGGGCAGCAATTTTCTAATCAGTGTCAAGGCCAATAGTAATCAGGTCCTAACAGTTAGGTTTCAGCGTAACAAGGAATGCCATCATGCCACCGTTTGGGAAGCTGAGCAGGGTCAGGTTTAGTTTGTACTTGGATTCCTGGGGAAGATCAGGGATTTCCAGGTAGGGCTGTGAAAGAATCCTTTCTCAAGCCTTGGAGAGCCATGGCTGATAATGCTGGGCTTGGTGGACCAACAGTCTGACTCAGTATAAGGCAGCTACCTGTTGTTGTGCTTATCAGTCTGGAAGCCCAGAGGTGAATACCATTGTCTAGAGCAGTGATGGGTAAAGTGTGACCCACAGCCCAGAATATCTTCTTTAGGACACTTGCCGCATGTCATTCCCTTGTCCAAGCCATTTAAAGCCTTTTTCTAAAACAGGAAGTGACTTCCAACAACTTCTTGTTGCTAAAAATGACTTCTCCCAGACCTAAAATGCCCTAGGGATCTAAAAATAAGGCAAAAAATTTTGGGGACAGATGGGAGGGGGCACATTTCTAAAGGGTTTTTTTTTCCGCTCAGGAGATATGTTTACATGTGTGACCCTCCAAGGCCTTTGGGGAGAAAATGTGCCCCTTGGCCTCCCACAGTTGCCTGCCCCTGGTGTAGAGCAGCTACTCTGATGGTGGTGCTTTGCGTATAGAACAAAGACATGAACCCCTTTCACCCCAAGGGCTGAAGTGATACATTCTTGAGATACAGGTGTGACCAAAGGCCAAAAAAGTAGGGGCAGGCTAACCCCTGGTATGTTTTATCTTAAAGCTCTCACTGACAATGCCTTAGTCTTAGGCCATTTCCGCACTAGCCTGTTATAGCGCGATGATTCCACTTTCAACATCCTCTGGAACCTGGGGTTTGCAGTTTCGGGAGGGGCTGGCCGGCCCCTCCCGAAACTGCAAACCCCAGGATTCCAGAGGATGTTGAAAGTAGAATCATCGCGCTATAACAGGCTAGTACAGAAATGGCCTTAGTAAAGGCATTCCACCTTTTTAAAATAAAGTGAGGAGAGGGGGACAATATGGGAAAATGGGTTAGGACCCCAGGAGAGCTGGATTCATGATCTAGATTAGGATGTCAAGAGGGATGGATTCAGATCTGGGGCCTGAGGTTCTCCATCTCTGTCTTAAAGGTCCCAGCTCATGTTCTTAAAAGCAGATCAGGTAGGAGGCTGTGAGAAAGATCTTTTTCTGCTAGCAGCCCAGAAGGATGGCAGCCAAATGTGCTGGATTAGAAGGACAGATAACTTGACCTCATATAGGGCAGCTTCTCTGCTCCACAGATCAAGTTACAGATACAGCAAAGAGGTCAGAGACAGGTAACATGGTCCAAGACAGGCACTAGTTGAGGTTCTGGAAGCTGGTGTCTAAGGATTGCCTGTTACCAAGGGTGGGATGCCACAGCCCTCCCAGACTGCAGCATTGCCCCTCCCAGTGGCCTTACCTGAGCAAAAAGCTCAGCCACAGAGGTCCCAATCACAGGCCTCCCAGTGATGTAGATTAGTGGCACAGTTAGGTTGCTGAGTATGATTAAGTGTAGCATTAGGATTAAAATATTAGTCCATTTTGCATTGGTACATGGGATGAACACATTGGATGGGGCTCTATTTTGTACATTGACTCAAGAAGCAAAAATGTTTTGAGCAAGGCTTGAAGGCAGAAGATCGATGTATTTTGCCTTTAGATCTGTTCAAGGTGACTTTTTTTCAAGATTCAAAAGAATCTAATTTTGATTGGTAGTGAGTCACATCTTATTTTTCTTGCACCCCAAAAAAGGAAAGCCTTAATGAAGGAGGAAGAAAAAAAAAATGTAATCAGCCATCTGTAAAGAATAGTATGAGTATTTATTTCACAGCAGGTATGTAGGCTGGGTAGGCAACACATGCGACAGCAAGGTGATCTTTGCAGCCCCAACAAAGATACACTTCTGTTGCAGTATATAAGTCTTGTATTATAAGGCCGTTTCTGCACTAGCCTGTTATAGTGCTAAGATTCCTCTTTCAATATCCTATGGAATCCTGGGGTTTGCAGTTTTGGGAGGGGCCAAGTAGCCATAGGATTCGATAGGATATTAAAAGTGGAATCATAGTGCTATAACGGGCTAGTGCAGAAATATCCTGAGAGATGGTTAGCATACATTGGCTGAGATCCTGTACTAACTCTGCACAGCATAAAGCACTGTCAAGTGTGTAGCTCCTCTCCCTCTTCCTCTCCTCTGCTGCTTGGATGCCCTCTGTAGCCATTCAGTGGCTGATGGGTTGGGGAGGGAGCAGGGGGTGGCCAGGTAGCATCCAGCTGTTTCTGCAGCTGGAGGCACAAATATCACAGCAACCTCCTGGGGAGGTCCAAGAGAATGCCTGCTTCTTAGTGCATCCAGCTGCGGAAACACAGCCAGATGCTTCCCAGTCTGGATTCTGGAAGGGGTCTGGGAGGAAAGGGGCCTGAATATCTTAAAGGAACCAGATCCCATCTGAACTTGGAAACCAAGCACGTTCAGCACTGGTTAATACTTGGATGAAAGACCAACAACAAATACCAGGTTAGTATTTGGATGGGAGATCACCAATGAATCCCACGTGCTATAGGCTATATTTCAGAGAAGGGAACTGGCAAAACCATCTCTGAATATTCCTTGTCTAAGAAAATGCTATGAAATTCATGGGATAGCCATAGGTCAACAAGCAACTTGAAAGTTCATACGCACACATACACATTCCAAAAAAGAAACTTTGGTTGGTTGTGGATGTCAGACAGAGTCTTCTTCACTGTGGCTCCCAGTCCTGAAATCCTTTGGTTCAAGAAGGCCAATGGATTTCTTTTCTGATTCTAATCAGACATCAAATAAAAATGGCATTATTTTATCCCACCTTCAGCATAAATAACTGAATGCCTTGCTTTCTCTTCGTAATATATATGCCTGCTGTATCATTTAATTAGCTGCTTTGATGTTTGTTTGTGCTTGCTGTTTCGCACTGTTTGGTTGTTCTTTGCTGTTCCAGTTATCACTGGAACTTGATTGCTTTTCTAAGTATTGTCACAGATACCCCCTGAGATTCTCTCAATAGAAAAAAAAACACAAGTAGTATATCTAATTTTCTAAAGAAGTGAAATATAATTTACCCAAGGGGGAAAATCAGATATGAAACTGACTGACAAGCACAAAATATGTTTGGATCCTTTATGCCAATTAAGCTCTCATTCAAGGAAGCCTTTCTGGAGGGTGATTAATCACTAACCAAACTGTTTTGGAAGTGGGTTCCTCTAGAACAACTGTTTATGTGTTAACAAACTGGTTGTTTTACTGGTCTCATGTGCTGACAGCTTATGTTTGTTTAACACACAGGTAGAGGGAAGACATTAGCAGGTGTGACTCATAATTAAAGCATGCCCCCTGGATATCATCTGTTGGTGGCGGCACTTCTGACATCCTGAGATCTCTGCCAAAATGAGAAAATGCTGTACTCTATCAATGACTGTGGTGGTTGTAAACAGTTGTGTTCAGATGGTGAACATTTGATTTGGTAAGATGTATAAAGCCTTTGTTAAAATTATAAATGGACGAAGAGATGATGAAAGGTTGCGTGGTGAAATGGGCACGAAATGTTGGGCATAATATATTGTAGAAACAATGGCAGAGAATGGTCAGAGGGAATCAAATTTACATTATGGTGTGATCCTAAAGAGAACTTGTACAAGATGGTGTATTGCTGGTATTTGACATCTGGAAAGTTGGCCAAAATGCACAAAGATGAATCTAATAAATGCTGGAAATGTGAGCAACAAGTAGGAATTTTTTAACCACAATTTTGGAATCAGATACACCTTATCAAAATTTTTGAAAGTTAGTGTTCCAGAACTGGATCTGTTGGGATGAGTAGAAGACCAACGGAGATGAACTATGGCGAGATAGTGCAATATATGGCAACAGCGGCATGATTGTTACATGCTAAGAAATGGAAGAATATGGAGAGTCTATCAAAAGAGTCTTGGTTAGTTAAGCTATTGGACTTAGTTGAAATGGACAAATTAACAATATTGCTAAGGAAAAAAAACCCAGTGAAGACTTTTGTGAAAGATTGGGACCCATTAATATGTGTTTTGCCCAAGAAAAAGAGTACAATATGTTAACTTTAGGATTCAGCAATTAATATTTTAGGAAGGTTAGCAGTGGAAGTGTTGGACTGATATTTGCAATTAGAGAAGTTTTTTTTAAAAAAAATGTAGGTGAGGTGGAGTCTGCATTGAGAAATCCAGAAAACATATTTTTAAAAAGTCTTTAATGTTGCTTAGTTGTTTTCTTTTTGTTATGTGTGTGTGTTTGTTATTGGAAATTTAGAGGGTGTTGTAATTTGATTTTTTAAGTTTTTGTTGTTAGGTTATGTTAAAATTTTAATAAAGTATACTAAATCTCAAAAATGACTGTGTTGGTTTTGGCTGATAATGAAAGAGAGAGGCCACAGCTCAGTGACAGAGCACACAGCCTGTGAGCAGAGGACCCCGGGTTCAACCCTTTGGTACTTCCAATGGAAAAGACATCTTAGCAGGTGATGAGGAAGATGTCTGTTAGTAACCCTGGGGAAAAAAGGACAATCAGAACAGAAACAATGAGGCCATTTCTGCACTATACTGGTGTAGTGCTATTATTCCACTTTCAACATCCTGTGGAATTCTGGGGTTTGTAGTTTAGGGAGGCCAAAGAGATCTCTGGCTGAGAATTCTAAAGGCCCCTCCCTAAACTGCAAACCCCAGGATTCCATAGGAAAGGAAACTTAAGCTTAATCCAAACAAGAAAGAGATACTCCTAGTCAGATGAAAGGTAGGACAGGGTATAGGGATTCAGCCTGTATTAGATGGAATCACACTTTATCTGAAGAGGCAGGCTCACAGGTCGAGGGCACTCCTGGATGCACCTCTGGGGCTGAATGACCAGGTTTCTGCAATGGTCAGCAGTGTGTAATGTCCAGTTGTGCCCATTCGTGATGATATCAGATTTTGCCACAGCGAAACTTGCCTTAGCTAGATCCCATTTAGAATACTGTTAAAATATGGTATGTGGAGATGCCTTTGAAGAGAATTCAGAAACTGAAGTTGTCCCAGACAGCTACAGGTACCTGTTAACTGAAGCTGGTGACAAGGAGCATGTGACTCCCTTGATACAAAAGTTCTTCTGTTTGTCATTCTGTTGTGAGTCATAATTCAAAGTGATATTCTGACCTTAACAGCCCTATATAAGGCTAGCTAATGGACTTTTTACTCTCATATGATTCTGCCCAAGCCCTCAGCTATTTGGGAGAGGCCCTTCTCTCAGTCCCACCACCGTCATAGGTGCATCTTCATAGAATCATAGAGTTCGAAGAGACCCCAGGGGCCATCCAGTCCAACCCCCTGCCGTGCAGGAACACACATCAAAGCACTTCCAACAGATGGCCATCCAGCCTCTGTTAAAAACCTCCAAAGAAGGAGACTTCACCACACTCAGAGGCAGCATATTCCACTGCTGGACAGCTCTGACCGTCAGGAAGTTCTTCCTGAGGTTAAGGTGGAATCTCCTTTCCTGCAGCTTGAATCCATTGCTCCTCGTCCTAGTTTCTGGAGCAGTGGAAAACAAGCCCACTTCCTCCTTGACATGACATCTCTTCAAATACATGGCTATCATGTCCCTTCTTAATCTTCTCTTCTGCAGACTAAACATACCCACCTCCCTAAGCCACTCCTCATAAGGCATGGCTTCTGGACCCTTCACCATCTGGTGGAAGCCTGAGGGCCTTCTTGGTGGCTGCCCCAAGTCTTCCTAGAAAGGCTAAATGGGCCACCTTTTTGTTGTCCTTGCATTGATTCTGATGGCTTTTGGGAACTGTTCTTAAAGAAAGGGCTTTCAAAAGGTGGTTGTACTCCTTTTATCTGTCTTGTTTTTTGAAATGGCTTTTTATTCTAATTAATGCTTTTTTTAAATTGTTTTTATGTTATGGATAGTTGGATTACATTTTAATGATAATCTTTTGTATGGTTTTAGCTGTATTGTATCAATTTAAGGAAGCCACCTTTAGTCCTGGTCAGGGGGAAAAGATAGGATTTAAGTGAACTGAATAAAAATAACATGGTTGGTTGAGAAACCACCAGCATCAGAGAATTCCTGCACAAGAACAAGACAAGAGGCAAAGCAAAGCATGTGTGTGACTGCCCAAACTCACTTACACACACATAGACGGTGGGGGGGGGGAAGAAAGAGAGAGTACCCAGAAAGACTGCCAGATGGATGAAAAACAAATAAACAACCCGCCCCAATGTTTTGAATTCATAAAAAATCCATGCAGTAACACAGTAACTCTTGTAGTTTTCCCAATGTGTGCAATTTGTGCAAATGGGTTCTCAGGAATGTGAGAGCTCTTATACATACCAGCAGAAGATAACTCACTATATTGTAGTTGAGTAGGAAAAATGCAGACTGGCACGCTATGTTGGAGAACAAGCACGATGTAGTGGTTTGAGCATTGGACTACGACCCTGGAGACCAGGGTTCAATTCTCCACTTGGCCATGAAAGCCCACTGGCCATGAAATGCCAGCAGAACCTTGGGCATGTCATCCCTCTCAGCCCCAGAGAACCTGGAGATAGGTTCACCTTAGGGTCAGCACGAGTCAGCTTGAAGGCACACAACAATAGCAATGCTACATTGGTCTATTTCATTAAGTAGTGTCTCTTGGCCAGACCTACTTTACCAGGCAGCACCTGCTCCAAGAGACAGTGGTTCATTCTGCTGGCTATTGGGGCACAGGTGGGTGACATCTCCCCCTCCCCCTAGTGAGTGAGGCTGCAAGAATTAGAAGTAGGACCCGGTACCTATTCCTTGTCACAACTTCACTTGTTGCCAGGTAGGGACATCACACCACTCCATGAGCTGTGATTGCCAGCAGGATAGACCACAATGTCTTGGAGCAGCTGCTGTCTGGTAAAATGGGTGATGAGGGCAATCATGGCAATGGTACCACCATTGTGAGCATGAAGACCTAAAAGTTACAAAAGCATAAGCCTAGCTTACGTATTTGTAATCTCAAGGGAATGCCAGCCAAAAGTTCTTGTTCTCAAGGCTGAGAATAAGAAAAGCAAGGATTTACATTCCTAGTCATGGGAGGTTCCTGCTGTCTGGGACAGCCTCCTTCTCTGATTGTGGAGCAGAGCTCACTATATCGTGGAGAGGGGATCTGAAACTCCTTCTATGATGGTCCTGGCTTTTCTGACATCATCTGCAGATCCCTCTGCCTGGCCTGTTCTTCTGTGCTTTCTGTCCAGGGCAGCTTCTGCTTTCAAAGAGGATTCTTCATCCTGAGTGGGTAAGTAGTGAACTGATTTCAGCATTCAGTCAGCTGTTGTATATGCTTGACCAAAGAATGGTACACTCCTTCTATCTGGGATAGTCGTCCTCTTCCAATAAGCATGTAGCTTCAGGAGGGATGCACATGGAGTGGTGAGGGAGGAAGGGAACACCTGCCTAGCCGGCCAGATAAGCCAAATCAATCCTGGCTATCAGTGGGGTGATAGATGTTGCAGCCAGATTGCCCTCACATCCTTTCAGCATTCAAAGAAAGCATCAAAATGCTGTCATCTTTCACATTACATAGCAGCATGCTGGAAGTGAAACAAATTGGTTTGTTTTGGGATGGGCAGGCCTGGACATTGGTTAGATGGGTTCTTTTAGCCCAATTAGTGTTTTTTATTCATTTTACTTTATGACCTTAGGAGATATAGGCAAGATCCTATCAGACTGCTGGTAGATCTTAAATCTCTGCCATCCTAGGTGATCCAGGGGGCAAAGGCATCTCCCTCTAACCCAAGTGTGCAAGGACAGCTAGATAGTGCATGGCACACCTTTGCAGACAATCAGTAATCAGAGCAGAGGTGTGCCCAGCAGTCCTTGTGTACCTGGGCAAAGATGTTATACAAGGAGGCAATGGATACCTCCTTGTGCAACATCAGCCAAGTACTTAGGCTGGCATAACAGGGGTTTACCAACAGGATTCTGGCTGTAATGCATACGGAACATGGTAACTTCAGTCTATTTTATGCATTATCGTTTTAAAATCTTTTTATTAAATTCCAAAGTTCTCAAAAGAAAAAAACATGTCCATCTTATTCAAAATTCACCATTCAGAAAGGAAAGAAAATTACATTAAAAAAAAGTAATAATTTATATTCTATTTTACATCACCCTTGTCCTCGTCTTTCCCATACACACCGAAAAACAAAAGGATTCTACCCCTCTCTTCTTGTATTCCCTGTATTCTTATCTCTCAACTGTTTTTCAGAATGATTCTTCGTGAATAAACTAAATTATCCAAATCAATTAAATCCCCAATCATTTATTTCCATAATTAAAAAAAAAAAAAGGAGACCCTTCCCTTATTTTCCTTTCCCTATACTGGCTGATTATTCCTTAGTTTTTTCCATCCAACAATAACCTAAACAAGAACAATTTCAAGTTTCTCCACATATATCCAAACTTGTCGATTCAACTCTAACTCTCCTATTTTCTCTCTCTCAGTCTTCCATATCTCTTTATTCTATTCTTTTCATCACTCTTCCCTTCCCTTCGAGTGATCTTGTTTGTCTCAATAGGTTATTTTCTACCAAAATTTAATAATCCCTCTTTATAGACCTGATCCTGTTCTTCAAATGGGTACTTCCTTCTATTCTAGTCCTAATAGTCCTTTTTAGTCCTTTTTATTCCACTAACGGCCAGGTTCCCCCACCTAGCTTCAAATATGGGAACTATCAAGTCCCAATCATCCTCGGTTTTTTCCCTTCAGATTTTGTGATAGCATTGCTGTTAATTTTTCCATTTCTATTATATCATATACTTTTAATAACCAATCCTCCACTTCTGGGGTTTCTGTTTGTTTCCATTTACTAGCGTAACACATTCTCACCGCCACTATCATATAAGTAAGTATCTTTTGGTGTGATTTTTTTTTTAAAGATCCTATACATTCATATATATTTAGCAAATATATCTCTGGACATAACGGAAATTCCGCCTGAAGAGTTTTTGTTATAATATTATGGATTTGTGCCCAGAACTTCCTCGCTTTTACACATGTCCACCATAGGTGGAAGAAGGTCCTGTCTGCTCACACTTCCAACATTTAGCTTTATCAGTTTTGGTCATTTTTGCAGTTTGTACCGGCGTATAGTACCATCTATAGATAAGCTTAAAATAATTTTCTTTTAGGGCTACGCTCTTCAATATTTTACTTGGTATTCTCCAGGACTTTTCCCAATAGTCCAATTGTATCGGTCTTCCTATATTTTGCGCCCATCTTAGCATATTTTCTTTTATTACTTTCTTCTCGAGTTCTAGGTTCAACAAAGTTTTGTATAGCTTAGCTATAAGATGCTCAACACCGGATTTAAATAGGTTATCCAACTCATTCTCTTTACTTTCTATCCCTAATGTTTTTTGATCAAATTTAAATTTCTCCGCCATCTGCCTATGTAGGAACCAATGGGTGGTGAATCCACTCTCTATTAGTTCCTCTTTCGCTTTCAACTGGATCTCTCCCCCTCTGATCTTCAATATATCCTTATACGTAATCCATCTATTTAATTGTGGTCTCTCTCTCCTATAGAAGGCTTCATGTGGGGATACCCAGAGCGGCAACTTTAAATACACTTTCTTCTTATACATCAGTCACACTCTAAGAATAGATTTCCTAATAAAGTGATTGTTAAATTCTCTGTTTATTCTTGCCTTCTCGTACCAAAGATACGCGTGCCACCCAAAGGATAGGTCTGCCCCTTCTAATGTTAACAGTCTTTCATCTTCCAATTTGATCCAAGTGGTCACCCAGTCCAAACAGCATGCATAGTAGTACGGCCTTAAATTCGGTGTTCCTAGACTTCCTCTTTCCTTGATATCTATTAAACCGTGCCACTTTATCTGTGGTTTTCTCCCATTCCAAATAAATTTGGAAAGGTCACTTCTCCATTGATTAAAGACCACATCTTTGATTATGATTGGAAGATTTTGAAATAAGATTATCCTTGGCAAGACATTCATTTTTAATACTGCGATTCTACCCAATAAGGATATATCCATAGTTGTCCATCTTCTCAAATCTTCTTTCACCGCCTGCCATACTTTCTTATAGTTGTTATCGTATAAATCAGTATTGTTTTTAGTCAAAGATATTCCCAAATATTTTTTTTTCTATTTTAAATTGGGATTTCATATCTAATTCCTTTTTCTCTTGACTACTCATATTCTTTGTTAATATAGATGTCTTATCCGGGTTTATTTTAAAACCTGACACTCTTCCATACTCTTGCAAGGTCCTTTTAAGCTGCTTTATGCTCTGATTTGGATTATCTAATAGAATTACCAGATCATCCGCGAATGCCCTCAATTTAAATAGTTGATTCCTTATTTGTATTCCTCTTATTTCCGGGTCTTGTCGTATTTGTATAGTTAAGATTTTGATCATTATTAGAAATATCAGAGGAGACAACGGGCATCCCTGTCGCGTCCCTTTCCTAATATTGATCTTAGATGCTTGTTCTCCATTTACTATGATATTCGCCTATTGGTCCTTGTATATCTTATTTGTCCAACTTATAAAATTGTCCCTATATTTATCCTTTTTAAGGTTTCTTCTATAAATCTCCACTTAATATTATCAAAAGCCTTCTCCACGTCAAGGAATATCATTCCTAATTTTCTCTCATTGTGTTTCTGATAATACTCTATTATATTCAAAACAACTCTCATATTATTTTTAATTGATCTGCCAGGGAGAAAACCACTTTGATCTTCATGGATCCACTCTTTTAGTATTTTTTTAACCTTTCCGCCAAGATCGTAGTGAATATTTTATAATCTGTATTAAGAAGAGCAATTGGCCTATAATTCTTTACATCTAGATGGTCCTTACCCTCCTTGGGGATTAGACTAACCATAGCCTCTCCCCAAGAAGTTGGCCGATCCCCGTCGTCTAATGCCCTCAATACTCTTTGCAGAGGCCCTGCAAGTACATCCTGAAAAATTTTATAATAATGAGATGTGAAACCATCTGGTCCCAGAGCTCTCCCCACTTTAAGTTTTTGAATTGCACTTATGATCTCCATTCTGGTAATTGGCTTATTTAGTTCTACCTTAAGATCATCTCTGACTTGCAGTATTTTACTGCTTCAAAATAATTCTTAATATTTTTGTCCAAATTTTTATGATCATCTTCCTCATAAAGTGATTGGTAATATTTGTGAAATGCTAATTTAATTTTATCCTGCTGTGTGTATAGTTCCTTTCCATCTTTAATTTTCAATATTATTCTTTTCTCTCTCTTTCTTTTTTTAACTTAAACGCTAGCCATTTTCCAGCTTTATTAGAATGTTCATAATGTCTTTGCTTTATGAATTTTAATTTCTTTTCCAATTCTATTGTATTCTGTATAGTAATTTGTTTCTGCAGTGCTTTTATTTCATATTTTACCTTTTTATTTTGGGGGTTTTCTTTAAGCTCGTCCTCTTTTCTCTTGAGGTCTTCTATAACTCTTCTTTGGGTTTCTTTTCGTTTCTTATTTTTAAAAATCTCTTGTTCTATCAAGATTCCTCTTGCAACAGCTTTTCCAGCCTCCCATACAACGCTATCTGATATTCCTTTCCTATATTTTCTTTAAAATAATACTCTAATTCTGTTTTAAACTTGCTTACTACCTTTTCATCTCTTAACAAATCTTCCCTCAATATCCATCGATACTCAGACTTCCTTTCCTTTAGTGTCAATATTATTGGACTATGATCCGAAAAGGTTCTGTGCATGGTTTCCATCTTTTGAAGGTTTTTACCTAAAGAATTAGATTCTAAGATCATGTCTATCCTAGACCATTTTATGCATTATGTTCACAGCTTGGGAAACTTACTTTCTGATGAAGCTCTTAAAGCAAAATGCCCACCTATTTAGTCTGTCAATCGATGGAATATAACACATATCTGTTACTTCCCAAATTGCCATTTCAGACAATATTTAAGGTCTCTTACCTCTTTGTGCCCATTAGCATCTCTTCCTGACAGATCTTTAATGTGCCAGAACATCCCTAGTCTATCATGGAGTGAAATAAAAGGGGGCAGCTGGTCCCCAACACAGCTCCATCAGAGAATGTTCTCTTTGGGAACCCAAATTTTAAATGGGTTGCTTGGGCTGCTGAATAGCATGTGGCAGATTGAACCTGTCTCATTCCACCTACAAACATGGGCACATTTCCAGCCTGTCAGTTAGTTACCCTCATATAAATAGTGAAGGGGTCTCAATGTTCCTCAGTGCTTCTCCTTCAGCAGCAGGGAGAATTCTCCTGATGTTCCAACAGCAAGACAGTACACAGCCTGGCATACAACTCAAGGGAGCTGTATCTCTCTCCTCTCTCTCTCTCTCTCTCTCTCTCTCTCTCTCTCATTTGAAAGTGGCTGCTGAATTGACATTATGTGTTAATTAGGAAACTGAGAAGAGAGTTCTTTGTTAAGGCCCCATTTCTGAACATCATCCACTGGGATCAGCATTTTAACAGTGTCATTGTTCCAATTACAAGGGAAAGGATTTAGACTAGATGTAAGAAAGAACTTCCAGATAATGTGACTTTTTGAAGTGGAATAGACTGTCTTGAATGCTGGTGGGCTTTCTTTTGTTACAAGTTTCTGAGCAAAGACTGAATGGCTCCCTATCAGGGATGCTGCACAAATAGATTTACTGCAGTGAGAGAGAGCTGGTTCAGATTACCCTTGAGATCTCTTCTACTTCTGATTCAGTGATCTGTTGACTATACCTGCCAAAAGCAGAGAGTGGCTTCTCCTGAGAATGAAGACAATTCCTTAATTCATTTCAGTGTGGAACAAACCATCAGTTTTGGACAGGTGGGCAAATCGTTCATCGACTCAACACAGAAGAACGTGTGTTATCTTAATTTTAGTGATCAACTACACCAGATAAACTGAGTTCAGTAGGTGTGAATCAGACAGCCAGCATGGTATAATGTTTAGAGTGATGGACTAGGGCACTGGGAGACTGGGGTCGAATCCTTGCTCAGCCATGGAAAGCCAGTGAGTGACCTTGGGCAAATCACACCCTCTCAGCCTCAAAGAAAGACAAAGGCAAACTGCTTGGAATAATCTTGCTCAGAAAACTTCATAGTAGGTTTGCCTTAGGTTCAGCGTAATTTGGAAATGACTTGAAGGCACACAAGGGTGTCATCCATGCCTGTTCAGTATCATCCATCTCATCTGTCAAAACTGCCAGTGGCTAAAAAGCACTGGGTGGCTGCCACCTGGGGGAGATTCTGCACTCCTTTGCCTAGGAGTAAGCCCCACTGAGCACAGTAGGATTTACTTTGAAGAAAATATCATACGATGGGGCTATGGATTTTTTAAAAAATTATCATATTTATTAATTTGAATACAGACTAATTCACAACAAGATAATCAACATTCAGAAAAAAGGAAAAATAACTATACATAAACAACACATATGTATAGCTAAAGCTAAAACTGAGTTAAGCTAAACTAAAACTATAGCGCATTACTAAAACACTAATCTATTCCCATAAATACAACCTAACTAATCACTAACTAAAACACTAAAGAACTCAGATTCCCCATATAACTGTAATGACAAAGAAAACCTAGTAATAGAAATATTACTAAATAGTATTATTTCTATCATTACAGACCTGACAAAATTCAATTTAATTGTTATTAACCATGACTACAGATTAATACATTGTTAGAATTCTTATTACTCAAAAAAATACATGGTTTCCAGTCCTTCAGAAAGTCTTCAATTGGTTTATCTTTTAAAATCCATGTCAGTTTGGCTACTTGGACTAAGTCTGCAACCTTAACAACCCATTTTTTCATTGTCAGTGCTTAACATCCTTGCTATGGCTATGGATTATTGAATGCAGTGGTAGAGAATAAGCATGTGGACTGGGGTGCTGAATTCCATTTCCCACAACACACTTGTGGGGGGTGTGTCAGAAGACATGGCTGCACACCCCTGCCATCAGCTTATTGGTCAAAGTGCTTTTCTTCCTGGAGCTTCAATCAGGAACCTGGCATAGGGTTTCCATCAAATAACATCCTGTTTTGCTAGTTCACATGCCACTTCTTATAAAGCATCTTAGAACTACTCTTACAGAAAGTACATCAGTCCATGATGAGCAGCCCACTACAAAGTAAAGATCCCACTAAAAACAATTCTGCAGAGAGACTTAGTGCCAGAGAATATTGGCTGGGCTAGTTAATCCTGGGCTGGGCTAGTTAATGAGGGACTGAGTTTGAGCTTAAACTCACACCTACTTCAGTACTATTCCATAACAGGCTTTGGTGGTGGCTGGGGAGCACTGCCTCTTCATTGTACTTCAGTGCTACATCCAGCAAATGGACATAAATGTGATTCCAAATTAGAATTATCCAGAATCCTGTCGGTGACATTGTTGTTGTGTACAGAGACATCATTTTACTTCTGGGTACTTGTGTCTTTTTATGAGTGTTGTGGATTGAGGTATTCAGCACCTCTGTTCTAGTGACCCCTCTGCCCCCAGCTACCTGTCTGCTGTTGGGCCACAACTTCCCCACAGCCATTTAGCACTGGGGAGGACGGGGACAGGGGTCAGAAAGGCAGTGGTTGCCTGTGTTCCAGAAACTGACGGCAGAGAGAAACAGGCATCCTCTTGGGGTCCTCTGGAGCTCTGGGAGGATGACATTTTCTTTCTGTGGCCAGCTGCTAATCTTCCCCTGATCAGCCATCTTCCCCTGACCACTAAATGTCCATGGGAGGCACCCTGGAAGCAGAAAGGCAGGCGGGGAACATTGGTATGTGAAAGGAAGCAGTTACACTTGAAAGAGCTTTACATTCCACCAGAGCCAGCATGGTATGGTGTTTTGAGTGCTGGACTAGGACACAGGGAGATCAGGGTTTGAATTTATGCTCAGCCATGGATACCAACCAGATGATCCTGGGCAAGTCACGTTCTCTTAGCCTCTGAGGAAGGCAAAAGCCAAAGCCCTCTGAACAAATTTTGAAAAGAAAATCACAAGATAGCTTCACCTTAGGGTCACCATGTCAGAAATTACTTGAAGGCACATAACAACGACAACGACAAGTATAATCCAGGCCCTTGGCCAGTAGGCAGCATCTAATAGTACATGTCTGGTGGATCCTACTTCTTCCACCTTCCACAACCACCTGTGCATCCCAAGAAAACTGGATGACTTTATCAGTCTCCACTTTTCTTGTCTTTTCTGTTTTGGTGGCCATACTTATTGATCTCTGTTAACAGCATTCTCTCTCTCTTCGGGGGGGGGGGAAGGGTAGCTAGTGGGACAGGCTTATCTTTTCACCACTATTTTGCTGTCAACACAGTGAGGGATTCTGGATGCTGATCCCATTTACCTCACTTGTAGGCTGGTCCACACAGCTCCAGTAGGATTAGCTAGAGCAAAATCCCCTTCTTTTTCAGGTCAAGCTTTATGGCGTTGTCTACTGCTCAGGCCCAACATTGAAGGTCTGTGTTTCTCTAGCCCTCCTATCTCATCTTTCTAATGCTAGTGATGTTTTAAAAAACAACTTCCAGCTAGACAGAGGACAAGGAGTAAAATAATGCTGAGGTGCAAAATAATCTCCTTTTTCAGATGCTTTGTTAACTGTGAAAAAGAGCTACCTAGTTTTTAAATATAGTGTGAAATTACTGAAATGACATTGTATTTTGATTTGTAATTTTACTCATTGCTATTATCACATTTTCCCAAAATTTCTGAAACAAATGTCAAATGCCAAATGTTAACTTCAGTCCCTCTTTGTCCACATTTTCTGTAGTCTCAAGAAGAAATACTGTTATTTATTTTATGTAATTTCTATGGAGATGCCAGTACTAAGTGAGATGTATCAGTGCTCTGAGTCTCTGGCTGTAAATGGGCTTCCTATGGTGGATGGCCAACTCAGACCCTGTAAACAAGGATCCTGACCATGAGCTTTTCCAGCAGCCACAAAATCCTCTTCCTAGTCTGACTCTGAGTGGATTGCAGCATATAACCTAATACACAATCTGCAATAATCTGGTCAGGAGACGTTAGTGTAGTGGCTTGAACATTGGACTAGGATTTCAAGAGCAGGACTTTCAAGAGACCAGAATTCGAATCCCTTCTCTGTCATGGAAATTTGTTAGATAACCTTATGCAAGCCACACTCTCTTGGCTCAAGTGGAAGACATGAGAGCCAGTATAATGCTTTGAGAATTGCAATCAAGACTCTGGGAGACTCAGATTAAATCCCTGTTGGGTATGCAAACCCAGTGGGTGACTTTACTGAAATTATACTTTCTCAGCCTCAGAGGAAGGCACTAGCAAAACCCACTCTGAATAAATCTTGCTGGGAAAACTACATGAGAGGATCACCATAAGTGGGAAAGACTTGAAGGCAACAAATGGTAAATTCCTCTAAACAAATATTTCCAAAAAATGAACAAACACCCTAGGATGGGAAAGTCATGAGTCAGAATTAACTTGAAAGCACAGCCATCTGATTGGTGATTTGGTCCCCTATTGAGAGAATGGCAGAATATAAATAAAATAAAATAAATGATCTGTGTCCCACTCTCTGGAGCAGCAAAAACCAGGCTTGCTCCATCCTCCACATGACCTCTCAGTATTTAAACACAGTTATCATGCTTTTACTGGGCCACCACCCTCAGGTTTGATATGGTTTAATTGGCAAAATATTATTTAATTGGCAAAATACAGTAATTCACATTGAAATGGATACAGTAATTCACATATAAAATGGACCTTGATGTGACTGTAAGGCAAGGCCGGGCAGAGGAAAAATACTGGCTGAACACTTGCTGCAAAGTAGGTCAGAGATCCCCTCTAGGCGTAGCCAAGGTCATTGACAGGACAATCACCAGGTAATTCCAGAGAAAAGAGGCTTAAGTTGAATCCTGTGACACTTCTGCTACCATATTATAGTTAAAGGAAGCTCCCACCAAACCACTGATTGTTTCAGCCCTTCATCCTGGCACCTGGACATTTCCCCTCATTGTCTCTGTGCCTGTCCACTATTACAGAGCTATTACAACAGACATTAACTCTTTCATCTAACATTAAGACCTTTAATTCCATCCGGACCGCATTGTCTATGATGCAACTTCCATTGTTTGGCCAGACAGCCATTCACACTGTTGCCTTCCAGGCAGATTTTGGGTATAAAAACCCTCTGTTTTGGGCACTAAAGCACAGTATCGCACTTGCTGAATGCCATGCTGTCACTGATTCCTGAACAAGTACTGTCCTTAGGTGAAAGTAGACACCACATCACTGCTTTCTTTGCTATTCTCTGGAGTGGTAATTGTCACCCATTCTCTAAACTTCACAATCAACAACTTTCCTCCCTTTTTCTTTGTGTAAATCTTCTATGTGCATTATTGAATCCTCTTTAATAAAACACATTTTAGCTTATTTTGGATTCTCTGGCTTGTTGTTTCATGCGTAGATCCTGTAAACATCAGTAGAAGATCTTGCTAGCTCACCCCCCCTCGCAGCCCTAATTGAGCTAATTAATTCCTCCTCATTTTGTGGAGGTATAGGCATTGTGGGTGGACCCCTGAGTCACCCACTTTTTGGGGGTAACAATGTTTTCTCTTAGCCTTCTTTTCTCCAGGCTAAACATACCCAGCTCCCTAAGCCTCTCCTCATAGGGCATGGTTTCCAGGCCTTCTACCATTTTAGTCACCCTCCTCCGGACGTATTCCAATTTGTCAATATCTTTCATGAACTGTGGTGCCTAGAATTGGAATCTGACCAAAGCAGAACAGAATGGTACTATCTCTTCCTATGCACTTCTTATAAAATCTGTGAAAGTTAAACCCATAAATGTGGAGGACCAACTGTACACAGAAAAGCAGGAGATCAATGTTACCATGTCAAAGCCTTCAGCTTTTCTTACACAAAATTGATCTAGAATGCACAATTATGTTTGATTTTATTTCTTCAGAATTTGGTAGGAGCCAAAATTTTATCTTCTATTACAGGGATTAAACTAGTACAGCAAAGCAAAGAGCTTGTTGCTATTGATTGCTGTTTTAAATGGCCATAGTGCTTATTTTGAATTTGTTTGAGCTTAGCATAGAAATGTTGAACAGACTGTTTTTCATGACCTTTTGGCCCCATGGTTACATATCTATCAGCCGCCTGACAATAACACTTCATGCCTTGGATGAACTGGTCTTTACTCCAGGAAAGCCTCTCTTAAATAAATCTTGTTGGTTCTTAAGTGCCACAAGAAAGACTCTTTCTTTTGTGCATGTGAGCATTGCAAATGGTATCATTTGATGGAATAGAGTTGTTTGCTTGCTGTAGCTCTTGCAAACTAAGACCAGATCAGAATCCTGCTGGTGACATACCTGAGTTTATACCCATGTATGTCATTCTGTGGAGGGAGTGGAAGGGGGCATTCACTATGTTACCCTGATTTCTGGGGGTCCCGGGAGGGACACCTAAGTGCACTCCAAATATTAATAAGTTGGGGGAATTAGCAAGGAGCACAAGCTAGCAATACGAGAGGCAGGGTAACGTAGCGAGATCTTTAACCCTATGTTTACAGGGTTGGGCTGCGACAAGAACTAGGCAAGTTGTTCAATTAAAAGATTTTATTAAACTCTCCTTAATAAAGAAACAATGACACATGCACTCACGCACTCATCCAAGAACTATAGAAGCAGAAAGTGAGGAAAATTGATAGGGGTTTTCAGAGGGTTTTCTGGGGTGATACTCCACCTGATCCTGCAGTCCGGGATAGGAGAAATAGAGTTCGATGCTGGAGATCGTAGTAGCTCAGCACGTGGAGGCTGAGGGGAGGCTCACGGAACAGAGCGGCAGCAGTTCGGGATGCAAGGCATGAATGTTCCAATAAGGAGCTCAAACTTGGGGTTTTTATAGGAAAGATTGTACCTGGAGGCTAGCCCTCTCCTGAGGAGAACAATAGGGATTTTGCTGGAGACAAAGCCTCCGAAAGGTCAAAATCAGAATTAATGAGATTTAGCCAGCACTGCCAATTGTTAGAACAGTATGCAGATGAGGAATGTTTAGTGTTTGTATAGAGCAAGCAGTTCGGGGCTGAGAGCCTTTGCATTAGCTTAATGGTCGGCTGTGTCTGGAGGGCACTACCGGCTGTGCGGCAAATGGTTGTTTACTGGCCTAGACCTAGCGTGCATGATTAAGACCATGCAGCCATGCCTGCCTACACAGGCTTTCCATGACCCCATCAGACACATGGAGTTCATTTTATGGAGTGCCATATGGAAATATTAACCATAACCAATATGAAATTGTAGACCTCGGGCTGGGGCCAGATAACCGCAGTAACAGCTATTCTATTCTGGATCTTCTGGGAGAAAGAGCACACAGTCCTTAGGCATGTGATGGTAGGATGATTGGCAAGGAGGGCAAGCAAAGCAGCATCCAGCTTCAGTTTTGCATCTGGGTGATGACAAAAGAGACCACTTCCTGGCTGTCCACTGAGCATGCCCATACATGGTGGAAATCAAAGAAATCAATATCTCCTTTCATTGCCTGGTTGAAAAACTACAGCTGTTTTCTACTCTAGTACTCCTTCAACTTGCTCTGACTACTAAATGGCTGCAGCATCTTCCTCTGCTATCAGAGATGCTGCATTCTGCAGGATCAGAAGGCAGCCAGGTGGAATTGCACTGACAGACTGTAGCCAGTACCATGTAGAATCATAGACTGTGTGTCTGCTATCCAAAGAGTAGCCTAGCTAAGGACAGAGGGATTCATAGTAAGAAGGGCAGACAGTAGGTGATGAACTGGCCATAGTGGCTATGAATGCAACATTGGTGTGAAATAGTTTTGATCTACCCTGTCAATAAAATCATGGACCATCAAGGTATTCAAACAATATGTTCGTCTGTCTGCCTGTCCATATATCTATAAGTCATTTGTGGCCTGTGTGGTTTTCTACAATGCTACTGTTCTCCCCCAGCTGAGTCCCTCCCCCTTTGTGACTTCTGAGAGCAAGACAACTGCTAAGGATGGGGGGAAAAAGAGTGGGGGCATGCCAGGGTGGAGAGATAGCATGATAGAGATTAACATTCTAACTCACGTACCCCAGGAGGGGACAGAGTGAAAATTGCCAGAGAGTACAGCTAAGATAAAAAGGCATGAATGTCATGAAGGAAAGGGGGACAATTTGTATTAATGAGACCTGCTTGGGAAGGAAAACTCAGCCAAAAGAACACAGACAAGAAGAAGCAAGGTTTTGGATGATCCAGTTTGGTAAAACTAGAGAGCAGCACAGTGGCCAAGAGAGGAACTCACTGATATTTGGATATTGGCAAATAAGTAACTGGATCAGAGGTGCTCAACCTTCACGCTGTGAGCAAAAACCAATGGACTTTCCCAGGGATCTGATTAGTCATCAAATGTTATTAGACTTTGCAGGGCTCTGCAATTTGCAATAATAAGTGGAGATAGTGTATCTCCATGCAGCAGATCCTCTGATGAGAGTCAGACTTCACCATTCAGAGAAGTGGCAGGAGATAAGGTGCTGCTATTGAATAGAGCCTGTGACGAAGGGGGAGGTGGGAGAGTGGCTGATAATGAAACTCCAGCGTTTGCACTTTTCAGTATCAGGTTAGAGGGATGAAAACTGAAATAAGGTTAAATGATTTGTGAAAAGTGAAACAGGAAGATGAAATCAGAACTTCCCTAATTGATCTGTGTCTTTCCTCACTCCTTTCTTTTCTAACATGCCATAATGAGCTTTGGGTGCCCCTTCTATTATGTGGCAAAAAATAATGCTGAATCTGACCCCATTTTCCATGTATATAAATCTTCTGACCTTAGAACCGTAACATTTTGCAGCCAAAGCCACACGCCAACTTCTAAACATACCATATTGGACAGGATCTCGGGAGATTCACTGGCTCATACACTTAGGTTCCTCCTCAGCAAGGAATCAAACAACATTCCTGTGAGAACAAAATAGACGTGTGCTTTATGTAAGTTCCCAGGGCTGCTCTTACTTGCTTTGTTCTACTGATGCAGTTTTCCTTCCTTGTTTGATCTATTGTGCTGTATTTCTTAAAGACATTAATAAAAAAGGAATTTAAAACAAACAAACGAACAAGCAAGAGCAAAAAAAAGGTCTACAGGACTGTAAAGACTTACAAATTCACTGAGACACAAGCTTTCATGGCCTGGAGCCCACAAATTTGTAATATAAGAATAGTTGGCTAGTCTTTAAAGTTGCCTTCAGGATTCCTCAATGTCATTGCTCTTTTGCTGCAAGAAGCAAATTCCAGACCAGGACTAGCCAATTGGCCACTTGCAGCCTGGGGGGCACATGCTCCCTCTTGGCCATTTGGTGGACCCAACCACCCCCATTTCCTAATAATTTTTTTTTTTTTTATAATCCCACCCCCATTTCCTACAGAAATAGTGGTGCCATGGCACCATCTTCTTTGCCTTCTGAATTCTGATGGCACCTGCAGTGGCTCCAAGAACAACAGCAATGGCGAATGATTAGCAATGGTAGTGTAGTTCTCAGAGGGTGGGAAGATCCCATGTTCCACACCACACAGATGTCACCTAAGCCCACTCTTGGATGAAAAGGACAGTATTATAAGATTTATATTTATACTCCAGGCTACGGGAACAGCTTAAGAGCATCCACTGGCAGACATCTCTGAGGACCAAACTGCACATCAGAGACATGTTACTGTAGTTTCTAGTCAGGGCTTGTGGTATATTAGATATCACGTGATATCAACAATTTGGCCTTCTTCACCCATTCCTCTCCACATGCTTGCGAGGCCCCCGGTCAAGCATGTATGCAGGCACGGCCAAAAATAGCTGAACCATTCAAAACAGATCCAGGCAGGCCAGTAATAGCCAGACTGCCGCTTTAGAAGACCTCCAGGCAAGTACTCTAAGATCACATTATGTCTGCATGCTGTTTACAAAAGACTCCCTGCCCCGAGCAGGCAGCTTGACGAGTTGAATACTCAACAGTCAAGTACTCCACGTTTGCATACTGTCTACTCTCTTGACAACTCTGTCATAATCATGCAAAATACTGACCTTTTGGAGGCTTTGTCTCCAGCCTGAAACCCATTGTATTTCCTGGGAACGGGCTAGCCTACGGGCACATTTTCCCCTATAAGACCCCCTGATTTTGAGTGTCTCTTCGGATCGCTCCTGGCTTCCATCCTGCCTTGTTGTCGCTTTGTTCGGTGAGCCTTCCCCTCAGCTCCTCGTATTGAGAATCTCCAATGGATTTTTTCTTCAGACTACCCGGGCTTCAGGACAGCTGTAGTATTTCCCATACAAAACCTCCTCTTAAAACCCTCTATCCAACTCCTACCTTTATTTCAATAAGTCTGTGTGAGTGTGTTTGCATACACGTGTTTGACTGTGCTGCACATCAATAAAGAAAACAATTATTATTTACTTCCGTTTGCTCATTGACTCAGCCTGACCCCATAGACACTGGGTTCAAGATCTCGCTAGGTTGCCCTGCCTCTTATATTGCTAGCTTGTTCTCTGCTAATTCCCATTCCCCATTGTGAGCACATTGAGGTGTTTTTCCCAGGACCCCAGAAATCAGGGTAACAGACAGCCCAAGACATTTTGCTGCCTGAGGTAGAACAACAATGGCATGTCCCTCACACTCCCAAGCTCAAGGTCATGACACCCAAATCCAGGTTGTTTTGCTAGCTGAGCCTTGTTGAAGCCCCACTCCTATGCGGCTCTTATCTGCAGTTCGCTTGTGGGTGTCCAAGGCTTCCTTCTACTTGTGTTTGGCAATGACCATTTCCTAGGAATTCAACCTTTGCAGCAAAAAACAAGATTAAGTCCTGCATCACTCTGAAGATTAACAAATGCATTGTGGCAGAAGCTTTGTAGGTTAGAGCTCATTTCATCAGACACAACCTTTGGAATGTGCCCCTGATGGAATAGAGACCCAAGGGGCTGGCATGAAGTTATTTCCATTGCTCTCACAAACCTAAAAGGTGTCACTAACTCTTTGCTTGTCACAGAGATGTTTAAGAAAAAGTTTTCATGACTCTCAAAGCAGGATTGATTCTTCATAGGTTTTTCAAGAAGGAATACGTATATTTTGACAGCCTGGAGTAAAGGCAAAAAGCTTAGATTTTCTTCATGAAAGAACCACTCTGCACATGAAAGGTGTATCAACATACCATAAACTTCAGTCTTTTCCATTCTCATTTATAAAAATTATAACCATCTTTTTTGCATTAATTTTTAAAAAACTTTTCTTTTTTTCTTTCTTTCTTTCTTTCTTTCTTTCTTTCTTTCTTTCTCTCTCTCTCTCTCTCTTTCTTTCTTTCTTTCTTTCTTTCTTTCTTTCTTTCTTTCTTTCTTTCTTTCCTACTGCTGCTTGTGGCAGGAGCTCTCACAACCACAGTCTTCTGACTGCTGCTGTTTTATTTTCTTAGAAGGCCCTAGTTTTTCTTGGAATGTTCCAGGATGAAATGATCAGCCTCCATTTCCTGAGATGGGCGGCCATTTTTTTTCTCCTGATGGTGATGCTTCAGTCTGAATTCTGGGGGAGAAAAAGACTATAGTCAGGAGAAGGCATCTGGCAAGAGGTTCTTTGTTGCCATTAGAGAAAGATAAAAAGTTTCACCTATAGATTAATAGGTATAATGGCATAACAAAAGGCACCCATTTGTAAATATTCATTTTGCTTTGCCAGAGCTTGGAAAAATTACTTTTTTAAAAACTTCATCTCCCAGGATCTGCCAGTCATTGGCTATGTTGGCTGGGATATTCTGGCTGTTTTGGTTCCAAAATGTATCTGTTTCTTGATGCCTATTTTATAGTAAATGAAAGTTGAACTGAATGGGCCCTTTCTGTCTCCATTTTTCATTTGTTACAAAATGAAAACCCGCTTCTACCCTTAAAAACAACAACAGCAACAACAACAACAACAACAACAACGTCAGGAACTGCTGTGAGACCTACAGCTCTCCACTCAGCTGCCTTGTGTGATGAGCCACCAGAATATCTCTACCTATCCAGGCTGGCAATTGGCTCTCACCAGTAGGAAAGGTAAGAAACGTTTTCTGTTCAGGCTGAGAGTGTACCCAAGCAATGCTGTGTTCAGGCTCACAACAACAAGCCAAGCTGGATGTTGCACCATCTAGGAGAGCTCCAAGTAAGCACCATGTTCCAAAGAGATCTGACACCAGACTGAACCATTTTATGTTCTAATCCTAAAGTTCTATGCTACAGAGTTTCCAGAGAAAAGTCTCTGGTTTAGAGTCTTGCTCTCTTCCATTGCTCCAATGGCCCAGGCCAGGTGCATTGCTGGTATTAGCATACCAGCTTGGACACTCAGCAGCACTGGTTCCTCACCCTCTCAGTCTGTCATGGAGGGGGCCTTTCACACTACGTAATTATAGCACCATGATTCCACTTTAACTGCCATAGTCCCAACCTATGGAATCCTGGGAGGTACAGTTTAGAGGTCAGAGGTTTTCTCTGCCAGAGAGCTCTAGTGCTTCACTGAATCATGAAAGAATAAAGAACCAATGAACCAACTCAAGAAAATAATGTTGATCTCTTGCCAATGCCAGAACATCCACTGCCAAGCATGAGTCCCAGTGGAAGGCCTTCTGATGATTATTGTGGCAGGGGGTGGGGGGACTGCATCCTCTCAGTCAGAGCAGCAATTCCAATACCATCACCACCACCACCAACAACAACAACAGAAGCAGCAACAACAAAAGATATTCAATTGCTGAGAAAGGACAAGCAAAATTATCAAAGACTCAAGGGTCTGTTCCTACTGCACAATTATACCACTATGATTCCACTTTAACTGCCATGGTTTCATCTTATGAAATCCTATGATTCACCATTTAGGAATTTAGAATTCTCACCCAGGGAGAAACTACAAACCCCAGGATTCCATAGGATGCAGCCTGATAACTAAAGTGGAATCATAGTGTGATAATTGTGTGAAAGAGCCCCAGTCCACCTCCTGGATCTGCAGGGTCGATGACAGTCCTTACACAACTTATTTTCTTATTTTCTGTTGGGTAACATCTTGGTACCTAGCTTCTACCTGACAGCTGGGAAAGTTACTTGTTTGACTATAACCCCCAGATTTTTCTAGCTGTCATGGCCACTGGATATGCTGGCTAGAAATTTCTGGGTGCTGTAAGTAAAAATTGAAAAAAAATTGTTTCCAAGTTCCAGCTCTGCCTTTTGAGTTTACTTCTGTTAAAAATGAGTGATTTGTTCACAGTCACTGATTCCTAGTAAGCTTCATTGCTGAGCAGAAACATGAAGCCAATTGTCTTCATTGTAAGACAAACACAAAAACTGCTTTTTTAAAAAAACACCATTACATGGAGGTCATTTCTCACACACCAGATCTGTTTTCCTTACACCAAAAGAGGATTTGGCCCACTGTCATTCTCTCTATTGTGACTGAAATGCCTCCAGAATGCCTAATTGACAATTACCCAGTTTATTAATACATTGCTTCACACATATCAGAAGGTGGTGCATTTTACATAACATTTAACCGGATGATCCTGTTTCTTAGAGATGCAAATGAGATGTTTGAGTGCCACCCCTGGATGCAATCCTGGGAATATTCAAAAGCTCGAGCAATTGTGCTCATTTCAATCAGTTAATTTTCCAATATTAATGATTACATTTGAAAAGTGCAAGACAGCAGGGGGTGGAAGTACACAATGAAGAGGGACAAAAAGGGCGCAGTGGGATTACTAATAACAGAGAGGAATGGGCTAGGATGAAAATTATTCGTTTGTGCAGGCTTACAAGGAAAGACCCCAGAAATGTATGGAACCACAATCACAAATCATGCAATATGGTTGTTCATGGTAAATCTGGGAGCTTTTTAAGAATCCTGATATGTTAAGCAAAACTTTTTTAAAAAAAAGAAACAAAAAACCTTTCCCGGCAAGAGATCATTTGTGTGAATAATTTCGCAAGAAAGACATAAAGAAAAAATGCTGTATGGACACACTGGTTTACAGTTTCCGTACAAAACTTGAAACTCAAGAACTATATTAATCAAGATCTTGTTTTTTAGAATCAGGTTTTCCTTGAAGAAAGATTTAAACATGCAAATATCTTTTCCAAGGGCCCAGGAGCTAGACGATCTGATGCAACTGAAAAGACTGCTACACTCCTCCCCACTCTGCACCACTGTTCTATATCTCATGAATCCCCATTGCAGTAGTATTCAAAGACATAGCTGTGTTAATCTGTGTCAGCAATCAAAGGAATCTTGCAGGACCTTTGAGACTAACTGGGGGAAAGAAGTTTGTAGAGTAAGCTTTTGTAGACTTAGTCTAATGAAGATTGATGGAGTAGAATAGGTCTACAAAAGCTTACACTGCAAACTTTTTTCTCCCAGTTAGTCTCAAAAATGCTATAAGATACCTTTATATCATGAATCTCCAGTTCTCCATCATTACTTTTATCCTCATAAGATCTTCAGTGTTTAGCCAAAATATATCCATCTGCCAAATTTACACATGCTATACGAACAGAACTTTTTTTTTTAATTACAGAACTCAAAGGAGAGATTTCTTAAGCTATTGGCAGATTTGTAAATCATTAAGAAAGTTTTGAAAAGTGTAATGTTATTTGTCCAAGGGTGGGGCTATGGAACGTGGGGGAGGGCAGGCGGCGCCCCCACAAATTGCTGCCGGGGGGCACCGCTCCCATAACCCCCCCCCATCCCTAGGCCACTGCCTCTGGAGGTCATAGAACCATAGAGTTGGAAGGGGCCTAATGGGGTGTAGTGTCCAAACCTCTGCTGAATGCAGGAACTCCAGCTAAAGCATCCCTAGGAGGTACCTGTCTACTTCTTTCTGAAGACATTCACAGAAGGAGACATTTACACTTACATTTACATTTAGAGCTTTGCCAGATTACTCACATTGAAATTGTCCCTGTTACTGAACTTTGAAACAGAGATCAGCATCAAGAACATCCTCTAGATTTAAAATACCCAGAAGCCCCTGCCTTTTAACACCTCCTTATCTGATGACTTGCTCTTTTGATGTTTCCAAATTAAGGACAAGTTACATTAATTTGATGCAGATTCCGCTGTTTCATCAGCTCTTCTTGCTTATGGAGGCTCACTTGGAACAGCTCCCCCATGTGTGCTGCTTGCAAAGCAAGCTGAGGGGTGGAGAGCTGGTGGAGAGACTTTGCAAGAAGAGTGTGCATGGTCAGTCCCAAGTAAGCCTCCATACGCCCTTCATGCTCCCTACAGTACAGTACATGGGTCTGCTTTTCAACCAATTCTGCTTTCTGACACCACTCTGGTCCCTAACCTGTCAGATAAGTGGGGGAAGCCTGTAGTTCCAAAATGGTGTCCCCAGATGATATTGGACTACAAGCTCTACAAGCCCTAGACATTGGGCATGTTATCTGAGGATTCTAAGAGTCAAAGTTCAACATCTGAGCAACCACATTTGGGAACTACAAAATGATATGTTTTTTAGCTCAAGAGCAGGAAAATTTTGCCTCCCCTAACTGCTTTGGACTTCACCTTTCAGAAGCCCTAGGGAACATAAGCAATATTGAGGGATTTGTCAGGGTTGTAGTCCAACTGATATGTCAAAAGTCACTCACCTCTAGTTTACCTCGTGTGTCCCTATGTGCCTTAGTGGCTACTATTGATGAATCCCATATGCTGGGCAAATTTTGGCTGGCAAAGATATGTTTGGAGGTATCCGAAAGCCTTGAGATTTATCATACAACACTTATTTATTCATGCATACTGCTGGGTTTATCTTTTCTGGTTACTGCTGCCAAAGTGAGGATCAGAGGCAGATTATTTGGATCATCTGAACATAGCATCATCTGTTTCTCAGCTTTGTGGTTTTTTGATCCTGCTGTTAAGAAACTCCCTGGTTGCTTCCATCTTATCACAAAGTGTCTCTTTTGAAGGCATGTTTTCTTTCAAATAACAAACCTACCTGAATATTTCCTTCAAAGTGTCACTTGCAGTGGAGAAATTTAGAACAGGGAAGTTTGTCTACTGCATATGTTATCAAAGAACTCTGCCACACTCATCAAATGATTTTCAGTTACAAAACTTCTCACCAACACTGAACTGTGTCTGCAGTTTTCTCTCCTGTTGGTCAACTTGGTCAGAGCAGGTTCTTCCTGACGAAAGATTTGCCTGAGAATCACTGTTGCATTGAGGGCAAATTCTGGACTATTCAAGAATCTGACTATTAACTATGACTGTTTAGGACTGAAATTCACACTTTGTATGATGACACACCTTCATTCCCACAGGGTAGGGACTGTGGACATCTCACCTAGACTATAGAGGCTTGATAAATAAATTACAAGAGAGATGAAATAAACATTTATTTTAATTAGTCCCTTTGAACTAGTAGGATTCCAGGGCACAAATCCCTTTCTTCATCAGTCTTAAGTTAAGGGGAGGGGAGCTGGAATTAGCAGTGAATTCCTGCCTTTCATAACAGTGGGAAATCTGTTAATGGTGCTAATATGCTGTTTTAAATAAATATAGGGCTCATTTATGATTGTGCTCAATGGCTGACATATAGGAAAATTTCATATTTTTGTTGCTGTTGCAACTGTTATTCAGGACAGTTTATAGTCGCATCATGACAGAAGAAAGATGTACTGTACCATGAATTCTCTATTTAAACAAAAACAGACTTAGTCACACCTTGTTTTCCTGTACCTTTCAAAAAACGTCCATTAGCTCTATTTCTATAACATTACTTACCCATGATAGATTGCTATTGGACTGTCACTTCTCATATTGCTTGATTTAGAGCAGAGGTGGGGAATCTGTGACCCCTCCCTGATCATGTTACATTCTAGTCATCCCTGACTATTGGGTATGCTGGCTGGAGGTGATGGGGGTTAGAGTTCAACAGCCTACCCATCACTGATTCTCTACCGCCAATGCTGGGATGGATCTGGATGTAGCCACACTTAAATTTTGTTTCTGTGGGTCTTCAAGTCATTTCCAATATGTGGTGACACTAAGGCTACCCTATCATGTTGTTTTCTTGTCAAGATTTCTTCAGAGGCAATTTGCCCTTGCCTTTCTCTGAGACAGTGTGACTTGCCCAATGTCACCCAGTGTGTTTCCATGGCTGAGCGGAGATTGGAACCCTGGTCTCCTGGACTTCTTGTTCCACACTAGACCAATACTGTCTCCATACTTAAAGTAGACCTGATAAAAGCAACTTCAGCTCTGTGGGTTTTATGGGTCATCTGTAGGCATCGCAAACGTATATCCAAGCTCACTGTCTGATGCAAAAGAGCAATGAGGACAAGAAGGGGCTCCCTGGGGTTTTTGAGGAACCTGGAACAAGATGGTTTACCAGAGTAGCCACTGTCCTGCTTATTACCTCTAGAAGAGCACAAAAGGAAGAAGTGGGATGTCAACACCAATCCAAAAGGCACAGACATCACCTACGCTGACACATCTATTAGCTCAAGGGCTCTGCACAATGGGAACACATTATTACGCACTTATTGACCAACTTCCATCAATCCAACTAGTGGGCGATAAGAAATGTCTGAAGCTTACCAGCCTTTATCTTGTTGCACCATCATGTCTGCATTAGCGGACTAATTTCACTGTCAGCACTGATCTGAAATAACAAAAGAAAACATGTCACCAAGAGGCTGATGTAGAGTTTCTCTTGGGATGCATGGTAGGCAGGCATGCTCAAACGACATCAACAACAAGAACAACACACTTGTGCTTAGCAAAAAGATCAGGCATGGCAGCACTGATCCTTCCCTTCAATAAAGGTGGCATGGCTTCTACTCTGACATTTGAGCTTCAAAGGGTGCATTCATACTAAATAAAAAGACCAGAAAGCCCCTGATTTCATTCCTTTTTTCCCCCAGTTTTATTTTAGAGTTGCATATACATTCTGTTTCCCCAGAATACTTTCTGTCAGGTTCTGGTGCAATCAGAGACTTTTTATACCAGCTCCCCAGGTGGGTTATTTTAACCCTGTCTATTTTTTTTTTTTAAATCCCTGTAATTCTTAATGCATTTTATGTATTTTTAAAAGTGTCTTAATAAAAATGATTTATAAAAGAGGATCAGAAAAATTCATGCAGGGTAACATTGTCAATGGCACCATCTTAATATACATATAATACCTCCAATATTGGTGGCATCATGTATCTCCATGTCAGCTGCAGAGGGAGATGAGTGGGAGAGAATGACTGTCCTCATGTCCTGCTTATGGGTGTCCTAGAGACAGCTGGTTGGCTGTCATGAGAACAGAAGCTTGGACTAGACAGGCCTGATCCAGCGGGGCTGTTACAGATCCACTAATATATAAAAGTCAAAGTTTCTTTGTTTGTCTGTGTCAGGCAGGTGAAGACCTCATATGATTGGCTGCCTAAGAAGATTCTATGGAATCTTGGGGTTTCCAGTTTAGGGAAGGGCCTTTAGAATTCTCAGTCAAAGAGCTCAGGCTGGTTGCTATGGAGATAAGGCCTAGTGGCAAGGAAAAGGGCAGTGTATTCCTTCAGGAACCCAACCTCTATATGTTAATAACTCTGAATACAGATTGGATTGGGGAACATGAGGGAAAGTTACAGGTGCTGGACAAAATAGTTTGGGGAATTAGAGACACAGATCTCAAACCTTTTTTACCTCTGAGAAAATAAAATCCAGGGCAATGCCGGATATATACGGTAGTTTAAAATAAATCATCATGATGTTAGTAAGTTTAAATCCTTCCTCCTTTCCATCACAAAACTCGAGAATGGGTTGAATCCAGATTTTGTCACATTTAGAGCAGACGAAATCAGTAGAAGCTAAGTGAGCCCTGCTTAATTCTCTCATTGGTTTCAAACACAATAAGTCTGGATCCAGCCTGCAGTAAAGAGAGTACCTAGGCCATCACACCCAGACTGCATATGGGCCCTTGCATATCTTCAGTAACGTTGCTGCTTCATGTCTTTAGATCATGCTCTTAGATCTTACACAATGTAAGACACTTGGATATGTAAACAAATAATGATTGAGAGATTATATAAACATTGACAGCAGTTTATCACTGTAAGTGAGCCATAGTTCCAAGTTTAAGATTCCCAGCTGCAAATCCTCTAGGGCAGAGGTTCCTAAATTTTGGCTCTTCAGACATTGTGGACTCCCATTGTCAACCCCCAGAAGGACCTACCAAGGGTCAAGAATCCTGGGAGTTGTAGACCAGAATACCTGGAGGACCAAAAACTGAGAACAATGGCTGCAGGCAAATGTATCAATTAGGTTTAAAAGAAAATAAGTCTATTTTCCACCCCAGGTTGTTCTTATTTCATCTTTTTCCAAGATTAAAAAAAATCCTTCTACCTTATTTTCTTTCCTTTTTTTTTTTTAAACTAGTCAAAGGCCTTGAACTGAACCTGAATTCCCATTTGTCTGAGCCATAGCTGATTTGCCAGGTATTGATGCTTCTTACCTTGGATTTAACTTTTCTGGATCCTACTGGCATTCAGAATATAAAGCCTCCTATCTTGGCATCTTTGGGCCTATGTATTATTCATAGAGTCTCTTGTTCTTGGGCAAGTGAAGAAACCAAATAAATATTAATTCTGAAGTAATACAAAGCCTTCCATTTCCCCTGCAGCAGCTCTCGTTGCTCCAGGGACATCGAAGAATCCACCACGCGGAAAAGTAGAAATAAATTACCTGAAAATAACACGTTATCAAACAATTATCAAAACAATTATTCTCCTCTGTAATAGAAATGAACAGCCATGTTACACTGGAATATTAAATGCTGTGCAAGGTGACAAGTAGGGAGCCCTACCAAGTGCTTTTATGGCATGATTTCCTTAAATCACTGCTCTAAACTAGACTGCTTTCTGTCAGGATAAATTCAGCATACATGAGTAAAAAAACGGGGGCCATTTCCACACTAGACTGTTATAGTGCTGTTATTCCACTTTCAACATCCTGTGGAATCCTGGGATTTGCAGTTTAGGGAGGGGCTGGCTGGCCCTATAACAATCTGGTGCGGTATAATGGTATGGGACTGCTGCTAATAGATGGACAGAGGATTTGGAAACAAGTGTCACATAAGCCTTTGACCAGTGAGCTCAACTGACTGGGAATATTGTGGTTTTCAAATGTGAAAGCCAAATGGGATGTTTCTAAAGTTTATGTAACTGACTCTAGTTGTGAAATACCCCTGACATAGATATATATCCACTTACATCTTTGCACATAACACATGGCCTGTTGTGCTTGCAGCTGCACATTTTCGGCGTTACTCTAAAGGCGGTATTGAGTGCAGTTCTTGTTGCAGTTGCGTAATCAGTTGTGCAACTAATTGTATAACCTCTTATGTAACATGTTGCACAATTGGTTGTGCAGAGATGCATACACTCCAATTGTGCTGATTTGGCAGGGATAATCCTGATTAATCCTATGTTATTCTACTTCTCCAGCTGCTTCTAAAATGCCCCAGTTTCTCTCTCTCCTTCTTCCACTGTCCCCCTTTGTTCTCCGCTTACTTCAGTCACTGCAAAACAAGTTCAAAGTGTAAACATAGTTTCTATTGAGTTAACTTACTAGTGGGTTGAGGAGAGGAGATGAGACAGTGGAATCTTGCCCTTCCCAATAGGCTCAGGCAAAAGCAAACTGCTGCAGCCTCTCCTAGCTTATGTGTTCTCTCTCATTCATAGCTATTGCCATCTTGACCTCACTCTGATGTTGCTCAGCCACATTGTTACTGTGGTTCAGACCTGGACGTTGATAGCACTAGATATCCCTTTTGATATCAAATAATTTGACCTTTTCCTGGCACCCTGGCTCATGTGTTTACAAGGGTTCCCAGAAAGGCACATACACAAGGAGCAGCCGTTAATGGCAGGGATTTCCAACTTCGCCTCTCAGGCGGGCATTTCAAAAGCCTTGGTCGTTGCTCCAGGACCTGGCTTGCAGATCCCTTTAATCTCACAATGATGCCGGATTCGCACTCATAACTAGCAAGACCATGATAAGTGCCCATCGATTTGCACTTCGGCTGCACAATTGATCTACCCACGCTGATCCTATCGCGTCAGCTTTGATCCTTTTTTTGAGCCTTTTGTCCAGTTCAAAAACTTACTTTGTTCTCAACGTTTATGGCATGGCCCGCAGACACAATTTCTACTATATAAACCCATTGATTTTGACAGTTCTTTGGAACTCCTGGAACTCCCGAGGAACCCTCGGATTGTTTTGAGTTTCATCCCGCCTTGCTGTCAGTTGATGTGGCAAGTTCCCCTTAGCGAGCCTTGCTGAGTTTCCTCTGTCTCCGTTTCTCCTGGACTCTGTGATCAGGTGTCGTATTACCCATCCTTAAGCTCTCCTTTTCCTCTCCTTTTCTTATTTCTAAGTTAGCAGTGTGTCTGTTGTCCTATATGTTGCTTTTCAATAAAACATTAATTGGTTTACTCTGAATTTGTCTGGCTAACTGACCTGACACTGTAGACATAGGATGAAAGATCTCCACTAACATTGCCCTGCCTCTCGTTAGCCAGCGAGTGTGCTCTAGTAAAGTTCCCCATTTGTGTTAAATATTTGGGTATTTGGGTGTCCCTCCCGGAACCCCCGAGATACAGGGTAACAGAGTGGTGGAGTAACGCGGGCAACCCTGGTACCCCTATTTTGAGAAGGGATCGCGAACCTCCTCAAATTAGGCGGTGCTGACCTAGGGAACGGTCAGTGAGCGATGTTAGATCACAGATAGGCAGGGACATTGTATGTGTGTGTTCTCTGTGTGTATAGTATTCTTTCGGGTGGGAATCTGTCCCTCTTCTTTGTCTTGTCCTGGGAATCACCTCTCCATCTTGGGTCTATCATGGGCTGGGATCCTAGCGCTAGTGGATAACGTTAGGAACAGTCCACACACATTCAACACCTTAGCAGCAAGGCATACGCAAAGCACTTTAGAGGAAAATGCAGAACTCCCTTCTGGTCTTTTCGTATTTCCCCCCTTTGCCCCCCTCTTGAGATTTGGCTTGGTTTTTGTGTTGTAGAAGGCGTGGGTGCGTCCCGGCTTCTCAGAATTTTGCGGGTAGGAATCCCGATTTGGATTTGGCTAGCCGATTAGGATTGGGTGGTGAGTCCCAAACTAGTATTAGAGTTTAGCAGTTCAACCCGAGGTAGAGGAAGGCACCCCCTCACCCAGAAAACCAGTTAGGGACAGTTTGGTTTTTGGCTCCTTTTATCCCTCTTCCCCTGCTGCTTGACCAGGCGGCGTAGTAAGTTCCTTTGGGTTCGTTATCCCCTTTCAGGTAGACAGAGACACTCCTGAGGGATCCCTGGGTCTAGGTGACCTCCCCGTCTGCCAACCGTTTTCCTCATCCTCTCGTCCCCAGTACTGTTGAGGTGTAAAACCGGGTCTGGCGTGTACCAGAGTGACTTTGTTTGGGCAGGCTGGAGATTGGTTCCCGTCTCCCTTCCCTTTTGAAGTTCCAGAGAGTTCATCTCCCTGAGCTCCCCAAGGGACCTAGGTGGTCCTCCCCATCACTCCAGATTCCTGGTCCCCTGTTTAGCTTGTGAAGTTTATTTGTGGTTTGCAGGTTTGTGAGTTTAGAAGTGTAGAAATGGTTAAAGAGAGCCCTGTCACTGTGAAGGACCTCATGTGTGAAGAAGAGGTCCGAGGGAAGTTAGAACGATGGGTGCTGAGTAAAGGCAAATGCCCCTGGAAAGACTCTGTTTTCAAGAAGGCAGATCCCTTTTACTCCATGAAGCGTACGCCCTGGCACAGAAATCAAAGAACCCATTTGGGCCAGCGAATGATGCGTTGGCAGCTTGGGGACTTTGGCTCGTGGCCAGAGACGCTAGTAGTGCCCTAGTTGAGACCCAGGGGAAGCTAGCAGAATGAGAAAAGGAGATTGCCCGGCTTCAAGCCGAGCTCGAGGCATTGCGGGTGGACAAGGTAACTTTTGCGTCCGTCACACAAGCCTCAGCCCAGAAATTGAGTGATCTGACTTTGGTTGCCCAAACATGGGAAGAGAAAGCGCATGCCTTAGAGGCTGAGCTTGATCATGCCCGTGCCGCCACCAAGTTCATGGTCGGGCAAGTCAAAGAACAGCAGGAGGCTGTTAGTCACTCGGCTTGCCTTAAGCAAATTGCCGCACTGGAGAGACAGCTCCAAACCTGCAAGGCTTTGATATCAGCTGTGTGCCCGGAGCTGCTCCCCTTGTTTGCACAGGACTCTCCTGAAGAGACCTTGCCAGAGGAAGTTTTGGCACCTCCTCCTGTTAATCCAGACTGGAGTGACCCTAAAGTCCCAGTCCACCCCGTAGAGACACGGTCTATGACGCGCAGGACCGTCCCCGCTGGCGAAGGCAGTTCCAGCAATGCAGAAGAACAGGAGACACAGGTCACCGAGACTAGAGTCCCTTGGCGCGCAACTGAGGCCAAAGCCATTGCAGACCAATTGGGCCCCCTAAATCGGTCCACCGGGATCATGTGGCTGAATGCAGTCATTCATTCACACTCCACAGCTAATGGCCAGGACCTGACCCAGTTGGCTCGTCTTTGTATGTCTCCCTCGGAACTTCCTACTCTTGAGTCAGCCGTGGCTGCTCGTAGTTTGGTTAGGCTCGAGGCGCACGACTGGATGCGGGAGATAGTGAAGATTCTTTGGCCTGGACAGAGTGCTGGTGCGCTCTATGTCATGGAGCAACAGGGTCCTCGAGAGAACCCTGAAGCTTATGTGGCGCGGAAGCAGCTACTGGCTATTCTTGCAGAGAAGGTCCCCCTGACCACCCGCGGGCACAACTTTGACACTGTGGAGTTCAAGACTCTATTGTATGGCAGCTTGAATCATGAGACAAAGATGGCCCTGGGATTGGTGGATCCAGCCACGACTTCTTGGGAAGCGTTTGGGAACAACCTCCGTAGGGTCGTTGACCTGCTGCGAGAGGCTGGCTCCCTTAGACCTCCCACTAAGTCCCAAAAGCGAGACCCTGGGAACTGGGAACCCGTAGCTGAGGTAACTTACTCCAACTATGAGCCCCATTCCCAACACCGGAAATCGGCACCGAACTCCATTCCTCGAGGGAATTGGAACTTGTGCCCCCCTCCCAGACAGGACAGGCAGTGGTCAGGCAGAGATTCCCACAGCCAGCTTGGCAAGGCAAGGAGTCCACCACAGCAGCCTACTGCTCCCAACCAGCCCTTTGAACCCAGTGCTCCCCGAGAAACATCTGGCGGGTATGATCCCACGGTCCAGACATATTCCTTGGACAGGGCTAAGATTTGGAACATTCTGTGTGCTGTAGGAATAGACCGGACCCCATTGGATGGGAAACCCACTTCAGAACTCTTGGATGCCTTAGAAAAGCATATTTTTGCAAGTGACAAACAGCCGATCCAAGCTGTGGTAAGCGGCAAACCTCCGGCTGGATGTCACCTGGATCTGGATTTGGACTAGGGATGCCCTCAGTCCCGGGATCTCCCCCAGAGAGTTGCAGCTCGACTGACGCCCAACAGATGGAGCAGATCTACAGTGAAGGCAGGCATGGGGACCTATAGGGACAAGACTCCTGCCGCCTCTCCTGTAAACTCTGGAGCAGCGCCAAAAGTGCTGCTCCCTATTCGGACGAGACAGGGCGACCCCGCCCCGGACACTGTCTGTTTGCCTGGATATGGCGGGGGGGGGACCCCAACCTAAGTCCTTTAGAGGACACAAGCGCTCAGGGCACACAAAAAGAAAGCAGATTGTAGCTCCTTCTGACTTGGCCCCGAGTGCGAGTCCAGCCACTTTTGAGACAGCGGTGCTTTCAGAGCACCAAGAAGGATCACACCAAGCTAGGATTCAGGAGGAAGCCCCCTGCCAGCCTAACGAGACACAGGACATTGCCAGTGTGTGCGAGAGCCAGAGGGAGGAGAGCACACTGCCAATGGAAGCCAGCACAAACCTTCCCACGCTCTCCATCGTCCTCTCTCTGAGCCCCCTCTTAGAGACTTGCAGTTTTCCCCGAGGTTTTCTTGAAACCTTGGTAGGGAGAGTCCGCCTTCTCTGAGCCTTGTTTCAGGGAAATTCCCAGTGGGACTGCGAGATCAAGCAGCAAGAGGCTCCTGCCCAGCCAGAGCCCAGGTTAGCAACGGCACTCGCCCTGGTACCCCCAGAATTGACACCACAAGCTCCTCTTTGCTGCAGTTCAGCCAGGGAGAGTTCACCTACAGAGAATTCCAAGTGTTACTTGGAGGCGGACCTGGCTACTGCCTTCCCCTCCGCAAAGTTGTTCTGGTGCCGGCTGGCTTTTACAGTCAGTGGCACCCAATGCTTTTTTACTCTGGTGATTTTGAGGAGAGCCAAGACAGCTCTTGGCTTCATCTCGATCACCGTCCTGCCTAAAATGACAGATATTCAGGAGGCACGCAGGTCCAAGACCAGCCTCTTCTTTGATTTGTCCAAAAGGGTCTCCAGCAAGGAGCGGGCGCTGCTGCTCTTGCACGTAATTTTGGAGATCCACAAACGGAACCAATTGAAGGAATGGAAGGGCCAGCCGGTTGATCTTACCTTACAGCAACCCCAGAGCTGGAAGATCCCGGTGCCCAACGACTCAATGTGAGTGCTCTAATTTGCCATACTTCCTTGGATGGCAAGGGAGTGCCAGCCATTACTTTGTTGGAGACGTTCGTCTCCATCTACGAGGCGTTCAACAATGGTTGAATGACTTCAGTCAGTTTGAGGGGAGGAGGAGTAGCGACTCCCCTTCTAGGCTCCCGGTAAGTGTATATAGTTCCGCTTAGTTTGCAGCTTTGTTTGCCTGCTTTGTTTGGAAGGGAAGTCTTGTTAGCCTCCAGGATAAGGATGCTTTTTCATCAGCTCAGCCTCGGGTAAAAAAAAATGGTCCTTGCTTCTCTTCATGGGATGGCAACCTCACTGAAGAGGTAGTGGTTTAAGCCCCACCCATTCCCTGTCTTTTTGTATGTAACCCCCGTGTATACTGTTTGGCATGGTAGTGACGGAGTTCCATCTCTGTGTTCCCTATGTGGAGACAGAATGGACCCATTCCCATGGACCTTCGCAATGTTGCCTTTGGTGGTATTTGCCCCGGAGCACCCCCAGAATTTAGTTATATCCACACGGACTGGCAGTATAACGTTCAGGCTGTGTGTGATTGGAATCAGTACCCAGAAACCGAGGCTGTGTTACGTGGGTCGGAGTTATTTTCCTGGTATCAGAAACGGTATCCCTTTCAATTGTTCACACGCCTTAGGGTACTATCAGACACTAGACTTGGTACAAGTTTGATCATGGCTGTGGCCAATAGGGATGTATCCGTACATGTAGAAACAGTGATTGAGGAAGCCCCCATGACGGTGGGAGTATTTCAAAGCAACATCTGCAGGGAGTATCTGGTCACAGTAATGTTTGAAATGGACCAGTGTCACCCTAAATGGGTGTGGGAGACATTCTTGTTTAAGTGCCAAAACATCACTCAGACCCCAACAGGCTGTGTGTTTACTTGTGAGAAAAATGGTGTCTTGACTCTCCGCTTCCATCTCCGACTTCTCGAGGTAGGTTACTGGCTATGTATGTGGGAAATTCCATGGTCCGCAAAGATATAGAAATGGTTATATATTCAGATGTCCAGCCCATATTAATGATGATGGTGCTTAATTTTTCCGTCGTCAATATATCCAAAGCCCTCCTGACCTGCGCGCCTTATTTAAAACTTACCTGGAAACAATGGCAACACTGGGAGAAACGCTGGCTGTCCTTTCCCCACCCACACACTCACCCTAAGAGAGACGTTTTAGGAACGGTATTAGGAGGAATTGGAACTGGCGGTGCCATCCTCAATTCCATTGATGAAGAAGTGTTGGCAAACAAATTAGGTGTAATTGGTACTAAGACTAAAGATTTAGGTATTTCGTCTGCCGCAGGTCTAAATAATTTGGCAAAGGGCATGGACTTAATTAGCCAATTGCTACCTCAATGGGTTGGTGCTGTTGACCACGCTGCCCAGAAGACTGTAAAAACCGCTGTGGAATTGGAAGCCACTGTGAGACACTCATGGTGGGACATTTTTAGTTGGTCATCCACTGGACAGACAATTGCCAGATATGCCATGCATCTATTAATAATTTTGATCATCGTTCAGATCATACTGGCTCTATGGACTAAGAAACAAATCTTCCAGCTTCAAGCAGGAAAGTTTTACTAATCAAACTCCAAGGCGACATTGGGGATATCTGTACATAGTTAAATAACAGTATAGTGGTAGTGTAGCAAGTTTTGTATAAATGTTTTGGTTGGCTTCAAAAAGCCTATCTGAGGGCGGCCAGTGTTTGGGTCTTCCCTCGGAGTTCAGCTTATGGTTAGTGAGAGGGGAGATTGCTCACTCGAGCCTAGCATAGGTCCAGCGGTCTTCGCTGCCTGAGGCCCTTGGGGAGACATCATCAGGTCTGGAGCTTCGGCTTAGGGCCTGAGAGAGAGTGAGGAACGGGTGAGCATACCGGAGCTGGTATATTTGACTGCATGTTGGCAATTTAATGGCACCACCGCAGCCTGGGAAGACAGCATTGGTTTAATGAGACCTACTGGATCGGTGCAGGACCCGAACCAGCAGTCTCGCTGGTCTGAGTCAGAGGACTTTCCTCCGGCTGATATAGCTTACAACTCAACCGGTATTTATATCCCCACCAGTTTACAACCCTTTAGATCATGATGACTCAAGTTTGAACCAGCTCCCAGCAGGCTTCACATTGTTATTTACATTAATCGATTGTATTGGTAATAATTGGTATCAGTCTTTCTCCCGAAAGCCATAGATCACTCGTTCCCATAGACCAATACGACCTCCGGATGCGTCCACTTTCACAGGCACCAAGAGGGGGGTGTCTGCTGAAATCCCACTGTTCCTGTCGAAGGGTCCAGACCCGAGACAACATCGCCGCAGTTGGGAATCCCAGTCAGTCGCTTCCCAACGGACTCCACACAACCATTTGCCTGTTCCCTGAGCTGTCCCTGTTTCCAGATGGACTATTCCGCCTGCTGCCTCATAAGCCCAATTCTGTCAAGAGCTAACATGCCCTGGTTAGCTCGACCATAAACTAGATATTTTACCGCTATTGCAGCACCATTTGGTTCTAATTGCCCGCTTAACCTGAACTCTTTGCCATGGATCCAATCTTTTTGGCCGTCCCATATGCCCATAGTCACCAGACTTTGAACTTTCCTGTACCTGGGGGTGTGTGCAGAGGACTTTCCAACTTGCACCTCGCCTCTCCCCGAACCCTGAACTCAGTGCCCGCATTTTCAAGGAACTGTTTTGCCTTTTTTGGATTGTTTTCATTCATAAAACCCTGCATTTGAATTACAGTATTTCATTGCTCCTCTGTTTTGCAATTGTTGCATTGCATTCTTTTCAATGGGAATATTGATCCAGTGACCATCATTCATTGCCAGTGCATTTGTTCATTATTGCCATTTTTGAAATTGTTTCATTTGCCATTCGCTACTGTAAATACATGTTTGTTAATGTTTACAGTTAGGCATATATATTGCTATTTAGGGAATGCTTTTACTAGTTAGAAATGGTGCTAAACCCTTTCCCCAAAGAGCAATACGGCCCCGAGACCTTTGTGTTAAATATTTGGGTATCCCTTCCGGAACCCCCGAGATACAGGGTAACAACATCTCTGATATGTGGGAGGGTATGTAACACTTAGGGTTAGGACTATTTCCGCCAAGAGATTTCAAGGCCAAACCTGAGACTTAAGGATGATCCCCATGTATAGTCACATGCGATGGGCCTCGGTGATGTTAAAAGTGAGGTCTTTCAGCACGATACATTAAGCATCAACAACAGTTGTACATACTATACCATTCAATGTAAAACACTAAATTAAAGTAATGAGGAAAATATATATACATACCAGATTCCCCCAGTTTTTTACTTCCGGTTTACTACCTGTTTGATAAAAAGCTTATCATGAATCTAAAACAGACCAATGTGACCCAAAAACTGTTGGGAGTAGCAACCTTTGCATGCCTAATGAACTGGCTAGTTTTGTTTGCATGTCTATGCTAAGCATAGAGAGATAGCCTAGAGAGGAAACTTCCTGTTTGTTGGTTAACGTCTCTTCCCCCAGCAGGTACACATTTCTTTGCTTTTAAAAAAGTTCTCTTGCCATGTGCTCTCTCCCTCTTTTGTCTTCGCCTTTTGACCTGAAAGCATGCTCTGAGATTTTCCTAACAGGGATCATTAGCAGCAAGCATGTGAGTGCTTATTTTTCTTCCTACCTTCCTCAAGAATTGAACCTGTGTAGACTATGCACAAGATTTTGTGAGTAAACTCTTTTGTATTTTTAACCAAACTGTTTTGTGTTTATTTTGAGCTAGATTAAGTGTGTTTTGGGAGGAGTTAAAGAAGTGGGATTGGTGATCTGTTCAACTTCCGTGTTTTGTGCAATTACTCTGCTGATTGAGAGTCTCATTACCAAAGTCTCTCAATATATCCCCAATAAAAACATGGTGAAATTGACAGCCATTGCTGCTGGGAATTATAGCAGGGACTTCTAAAAAACATTATTTTACCTTTTGTGTTATGATATTTTGATTATTATCCACTGCTTGGAAAACATCTAGATGTAGAATAGAATGCATCAGGAGCAGTATCATTTTTGTATTTATGTTCCCAGATCTCAGGGTCATTGTGTCAAAATACAACCTGAAGAACATCCTTGGTAGAATTTAAAGATAACGTAAAATATAGATTTGAGCTATTAACTGACTGGGAGCCCAAAGAATGCTGGACTGAAGCAAGGGACATTGGCAGAAAAGAATGCAAAAAGACACCGTCTGCAGCAAAAAAGAAAGAAAAGCTTCAATGGATGTCAGATGGAACTTTTCAAGCACTTAAGGACAGATGAGAAGCAAAAGAAAAAGGTGACAGTAATAGAGGTCATTTCACTGCTACCCTCTTATAGCGTGATTATTCCACTTTCAACATCCTATGGAATCCTGGGGTTTGCAGTTTAGGGAGGGGCCGGCCAAACTTCAGGAATCCTGCAAACTTCAGGATTCCATAGGATGTTGAAAGTGGAATAATCACGCTATAAGAATGTAGTGCGGAAATGGCAGAATCAGAGCCCTAATGAAGCTGTTCTTCTGACTTCTGTGCAGGGATGAGGAGAAGTGTTACAATGGTCAATGCAGAGAAACAGAAGATGACAACAAAAGGAAGAAGAAGCAACACCTTCTGTTATTGTTGATGTTCTGTTGATGTTCTATGACAAGCAGAAGAACACATTACCTGACCAACTAGAAATAAAAAAAGATGGAAGTAATACACTGAAGACTGAATCAAGAAAGCCACTACCCTGAGTCTGTTGTTGATAATAGGGTGACTTGGGAGATCTCTCCTTCACAGAGTCACCATAAATTGAAGTCAACTTGGCAGCAGTTAATGAGGAAGAGAAACCTATCACAGAGTTTTCTTGGCAAGATTTGTTCTGAGGGGTTTGCCATTGACTTTCTCTGATGTCAAGACAGCGTGACTTGCCCAAGCTCAGCCAGTGGGTTTCCAGTGGGGATTTGAATCCATGTCCCTTCCGCACTACACTGTTATAGTGCTATTATTCCACTTTCAGCATCCTGTGGAATCCTGGGGTTTGCAATTTAGGGAGGGGCATTTAGAATTCTCATACCAGAGAGCTCATTTGCTTTAGTAAACTTAAAACTAAAGAATTCCACAGGATGTTGAAAATGGAATAATAGCAGTATGGACAGTGTAGTCTGGAAATGGCCTTTGACTCAGACCACCACACTATGCAGATGAGCACTTCATGCAGCTCTCTTTGCTCAGATACTAAGTGTCATTGCTTTTTTAATTACTCCACGCATTGTCAGCTGTGGAAGGCATTTTTGCTAATGTCATTCTAGGCTCAAGAGGGAGCAAACAAGACAACTGTTTAATGTAGTGCAATGACAGGTAACTTGTGACCCTCCGTATGTAAGTTACACTGAAACTCCTATCAGACTTAGCCAACATAGCCAATATTGAAGGATGGTGGCAGCTGTAATCTGACATCTGGAGGACCAAAAGTTGCCAAACCCAAAGAGTCTAACAACAATAGCAATATACTTATCAGGTGCTTCTGTTGCTGCCTCCCCCCCCACAAGTTACACAAGGGTGGAACCAAGCAGAAAGAAGGATTTGGGGCTGCTTCAGCAGCCAGCAGGAAGTGACCATGTGATGTGCAGTGGTGCTAGGCCACTGGTGCTAGGTGGCAGTGTGGGAGTGGGAGATCCAAGGAAGAATTTGCAAGCTGGATGGAGTATGAGAACTAGTGAAATGTTGTATGGTAATGGTGCTGAAATACTTACTTTTTATTTTTATTTATTTTATGGGAAGATGGAGCTCCATCTTCTCCTATTCAGCTGCCTGAATTGTTTGGAGCTAAGAATTCCCCGAGTAGAATTCCATCTCATTCCATTGACGGGATCCTTCTATAAGTAGCAGAGCAAGAGAGACTGAGAGAGAACTTTCCCAGTTTCCTTCCCCCACTGAAGCCTCTTATTTCTCCTTGAAAATGAGCTCTGAAGGTTTGAGGACCTTATGGAACAGTATTAGATAGCAGCTAGAACTAGGAAAGGAGAAATGGTAAAAATCATCCGTACAGCTTCTATTGGCAGAATCCTTCAAAGCATCTTTGTCCCACCCATGAATGGAAAGAGCTTTTTCCAATTGTAGAAGCTGAGTTAGGATCTAAACCTGTATCTAGAATAGGGCTTCTCAATGGGAGACTCCTGAGGTTGAAGACCAATGACATTGAGAGCTCCCTTTTATCTCAACTCTCAATGTGAGCAATGGTTGGGGGATTCTGGGAGGTGAAATCCAACAACATCTAAAGCAATGGTAGACAATTGCTGGTGGCTTGGGGGCTGCACTAGCCCTCAAGGAGAACTGTGCCCACTGCTGAACCCCTTCCACAAAACAATGTTTTGCTTCCAAGCCTCCAGGAAAAGTATTTTTTTTATAACAGAAAGTGACCTAGAAGTTTTCTGGCCCATAAATAAGATCATGGATATCCACATGCAATTCAAGGGCTGCACTTTCCCCACTCTGCTCTGGACCCTTCCTGGTTGAGAGCCATTGATCCATAGCAATAGGTAGATTAGATCAAATTCTCATAGACCTTTTGGTGGTTTATGCTGCTATAAACCGAAATGAAACAATTTTTCAGGCAATGCACACAGAGAAATCCAGTACCTGCTTGCATAATGCCTTATCCTTGGCTATTCAGTAAGAGCTAGACAGTGCTAGGACACACTGTCACACAACTGTCCTCTGGGTCTTGGAAGACAACAGACTGTCCTTTCTTCCCTGCCTGTGCAACAGCTGCAGGATGGCATAGCTCTGCCCTTCCTGCCCCCAGGCCATTGCTTAGCCATAGGAGTGCCCTCCAACAGGATCTGGTTGCTATTATACAACTGGAGAGGGAGGAGTCCTCACTCTGCAGGCTCCTACAGTTAGTAGTCTAGTGAAGTATTTAACTCTGCCAGGACGAAATGAGATCTTGGCCACACAGCAATACAAAGGAAATTTGTAACCAATGAGAGGGAAAGATCATGAAATGCAAGTAGCATTTTCACAAATAAAATAAGATAAAATAAAATAAAGTAACATACCATGTTACTCGATCATCTCACATGTATCTTCTTCTTCCCTTCTTTCCATGTCTTGTGCATGGAGCTTGGCTTGGCTTCATGTCTACAGAGTCAGGTGTCTACTGATCATTTGTTTCAGTTCAATTACTAAGGTGGAAAGCAGAGTCCTTATGATCTGTCCTTTCCCCATCCAGCCCTGATTTTCTCGCATGTGTCTTGTTTATTGAATGTGAAACTTAATGAGCTCCAGCCAAATGAACTTAATTTGAAAGCATGTTCACTCTCCTTGTATCTCCTTGCTCATTTCTATTCCGGCCTTTCGTAAGGCATTCTTTTTGACTGAAGTTTATTGCTTGACTACCATATCAACCTTCCAATCTATTTTGATTGTCATTGCCACTGCAAGGCAAGCTTTGGTCCATGGTCTAGGTTGCATTTATTTCCACTCAATGTACACAATGCTTATTTCTCTTGTCTTATCACTGTTTATCCAGATTACTTATAGTATCTTGACTTGCATTCAAGTTAATGCTCTTCAAACAGTGACTACTAAGCGAGATCTTTACAAACCCTGGTTCTATTTCATAGACAATCACATTTTATTCCATGCAAGCTTGGCAGTAACTAGTTCCATGCTTATCAGGCTATTTTTGTTGTTCTTATATGCTTTCAAGTTGATTTTTACTTATGGCAGGTCTATTGTTATGGCACTGTACATTTCCCACGATTGGCATAGTCTAAATGGCAAATAATATTAGATTGGCACTATATTAACTGGTGTTGATAGACCCTCCACATTGGCAGGGGTTAGGGACACAGAACCCCTGTGAAAATAAAAAACTGAATAATTCCCCTTAGTGAGCACTCGCCTTCCCTGCACTTTCCTGCTGGCTGCTGCTGGCCTGCCCACCAAGTGGTGGGCAGGAGAATGCCGGGTGTGGGGGGAGTGAAGATCTTTTCCCTTGTGCCCAGGAGAGCACAGGGAAAAAGATCTTCCCTTCCCTGCACTCTCTCATCCACACCTGCATGGTGCGCCAGCAGTAGCTGGCAGGACAGCATAGGGAACAAGATCTTTCCCCCTTCACTCTCTCGCCACCCCCCACCCACATGATTGCGTGGGCAGCAGCAGCACAAGAGCACGTGCAGAGGGGAAGAATTTCCCTCCCCTTCACTCTCTCACCCCTCACCCATGCGATTGCATGGGCAGTCACACAGGAGAGCACAGGAGGGGAAGGATCTTCCCTACCCTTCACTCTCTCGCCCCCCCACCTGCACGATCACATGGGCAGCAGCAGCAGGAGAGCGTGGTGAGAAAGGCAAGTGGGCACCACCAATAATCAAACCCGCAAGAGTCAAACCCATGAATGTGAGGGGAGAACTGTAAATGATACCTGAGGTAATGGCAAGCTCATGCTGGAAGAGCCAAATTATTCACTGTAAACATTATATGGCCAGACAGGTCAACCACACCTACCTCTTAGTCAAGAAACCCGGTCAGTTCAGGACAATAGCATGGCTGCCCTGAATACAATAGGAGTGAAACACCAAGCTGGACTCTCAGAGCCAAAATAGGGAAGTTTCCACCAAGATTGTGATTATCTTAACCCTGGTCCCTGTACACCTGGATGTTTCCCTGTTCTTTCCCTCACCTGTCTACAATACTCAGCTATTATGACAACCCTTATCCCCTTGTCACGCAAACACTAAAACTATTAGCTCCATCTGGACTTCATGGTTTGTGTTGCAACTCCCATTTTCCACTTAGTCAGGAGGGCAAGTCACAATCATACCCTCAGAATATTTTTGGGGGCAAAGTACTCCTGATTTTTGGCTGCTCATTGCATTCTCTTGCCATTCCAAATACCACTGTCTGTCCAATTCTCGAACAAGAACTGTCCTTAGGCCTAAGCCATGTGGCTGCTTTCTCTACTTCTCTCTGTGCTGGCTGGATAGCAGTACGTGTGAAAGGGATCTAGGAGTCTTAATAGACCACAAGCTGAACATGAGTCAGTAGTGTGATGCGACAGCCAAGAAAGCCAATGCAATTCTCGGCTGCATCAATAGAAGTATGGTGTCTAGATCGAGGGAGGTACTGGTACCACTCTACTCTGTTTTGGTTAGACCTCATCTTGAATACTGTGCCCAGTTCTGGGCACCCCAATTCAAGAAGGACATGGTCAAGCTGAAGCAAGTCCAGAGGAGGGCGACCAAAATGGTGAGAGGCCTGGAAGCCATGCCCTATGAGGACAGACTTAGAGAGCTGGATATGTTTAGTCTGCAGAAGAGAAGGTTAAGAGGGGACATGATAGCCATGTTTAAATATTTGAAGGGATGCCATGTAGAGGAAGGAGAGGGCTTGTTTTCTGCTGCTCCAGAAACTAGGGCCCTTTCTGCATGCAGTTTCTGTTGCGAGAGGACCCCTTGAGCAACACGTGAATGGGAGCGTCGGTCCATACGACGTACTCCCATTCACACAGCTGGGAGCAAGCTGCAGGACAAAGGAGCAGGGAAGTGACAGCGTTCCTGCTGAGGCTTTTCGTGCAAGACCCCCCCCCCAGCCGTGCAAACAGGTAACGTGTGAAAAGCGACTAGGACAAGGAGCAATGGATTCAAGCTGCAGGAAAGGAGATTCCACCTGAACCTCAGGAAGAACTTTTTGATGGTCAGGGCTGACCAGCAGTGGAATATGCTGCCTCGGAGTGTAGTGGAGTCTCCTTCTTTGGAGGTTTTTAAGCAGAGCCTGGATGGCCATCTGTCGGGAGTGCTTTGAGGGTGTTCCTGCATGGTAGGGGGTTGGACTGGATGGCCTGTGTGGTCTCTTCCAACTCTACTTTTCTATGATTCTATGATTCTATGAAATATCGCCCAGATCCCTCAATGTCCTCTGTCCTACTATTCTCCCTTTCTTTTGGTTAGTCCTTGTGTGAGTGTTTGAGCTTTTGTGTGCTTGTGTGAATCTTGTTAATAAAACTTATTTTTAGTTTACAGTTTTACTCTCCAGCTGGTTCTTTCCTGCGTCAGTCTGTGAACATTGGTAGGCAAGATCTCGCTAAGTTGCCTCCTTTTTGCAAGCCTCCTATTTTTGAGCTAATTATTCCCCACTTTTAAACAGCAGTACTGACATTGCGGATTGGCCCCTGTGGCACCCATGGTTTGGGGTAACAAGATCATAGGGCAAGATTGGCAAGATTTCTTCTCAGGTGGTCTGCTCCTCTGAGGCTGCAAGAGTGTGATCTGCCCAAGGTTACCCTGTGACTTCCATGTCTGAATCCTGATCTTCTAACATCCTAGCCCCACACTCAAACTACTATATAATACTTGCTGGCTCATAAGATACCGAGAAATGTTAGGGGTTTTCATATCTCATTTATTATTTATTATTTATTAGACACATTGCTATCTCACCTTTCTTCTAATGAGATCAAGGCAGCATATATGATTACCTTCACAAGGACCCTATGTGGTAGGCTGAGGCTAAAAATGAGTGACTGGCTCAAAATCATCCAGTAAGTTTCATGGCTCAATGGTGGCTAGAACTAGATTTTTCCAGGTCCCAGTTCAGCCCTGTATCTGATATATTCCACTGTCAAGAGAATATATCATTGTCAGCATTGTCAGCATTGTTTCAACTTTAGGCTTGGAAAGAATACACAAACACAAAAATTGGGTTTTCATTTGTCAGAAAACCCTGATGAGGAAGAAACTAGCTAAAGTAACCTGCCCTGATGAAAAGTCCTGGCTCTAATGAGAGTCTTATGTTGAGATTTGGCATCATGGAGACACAGCATAGCCAGGTGGAGCTATGCCACACCTCCCCTCTCCTACCCCCAGAGATTTACCATTTTCTTGCATCTCCCCAGTCTCCCCTGGCTACTGCACAACCATTTTGAGTAGCCAGAGGAGGGCAGAGAAGAGGTGAGGATCATCTTGCTATGTTCTGATAACCAGATGCAGGGTCACAATGTGATCCTCCAGGACCTCTGGAAGAATCCCAGTAGGTGTCGGGGATGCCTGCATGGCCAATCATTTCTCTACAGTGTGTATTTCTATGCAAAGTAATCTCCTCCAGAACACCTTGAGATGTTCAAATACAGACAGAATACTGCACAGAAATATTCATTTTCTCTCCTACTAGGGAGAAAACAAAGGCAATTATTCATCCTTGCAAATGAGAATGAAATAATAGAGAATTGGCATCTTTATGCACTAGCAGTGTTAAAATCTTCTCTCTCTTCCCCAGATTCTTACACATTCCAGCAGGGCTGGGAAAGCTCTAGGGGAAGAAATTTCTTCTAGCCTGAGAACCCTCCAGGGGCCACATCAGTCCATCCAAATGGAATGGACTTCTGAGTGAGGACTAATGGTGGGTTGACATTCCTGTGGAGCAGGGAAAGTTTAGGTGGCAAATAGGCAGCTTGAAAGTCACTTCCAATTGTTTGTTGTTTTTTTTAAAACCTAGGATGCTCTCATTTAAAAAGACAAACAAAAATATGTTGATAGACATCTTCCCCCCAGGAGGCGGTTTCCAGAAACAGCTAAAATGGCCTTGGGCTATGGCCTATGGTCTATATCAGTCCATCTCAAGCTGCCTCAGGTGGAAGACTAGCAATTTTTTCCCAATGTGCCAGGGATTTGTGTCCTCTGACTACAATTGTTTCTTTCTTTCCTGGACACTTGACAGGGACTAGTCATGGACCACTGCTTTGAATAGTACTGGTCCATATGATTCCTGCCCCAGCCTTAGTTGGAACTTCCAACTCCCCAAAACCCCAACCAGCACGGCCAATAGTTTGGAATTCTGGGAACTATACTCTAATGACACCTGGGAACGCAACAGTTAGAGCTGTAGTCTTAATGTGACTGAATTAGTGGTTCTTATAGTACATTGCCAACATCTGCTCAACAGGTACGGTATGTATGACAGACATGAAATAGAGATCTTTGGCACTTTGTATTGTGATTAGAATTGTTATAAGCCAGTTCAGATGTTGCCAAAGAAACAGAATGTAAAAACAGGCTCAATAAAAGATAAATGGTCAGGTAAATGGCTAGACTAAAATTCAACAGAAATAAAGAAAATTACCATATGATATGAAAGGCAAGTCCCAAGACTGATATTCACTCTGGGCAGATAATCTAGGTTAATTGCCACAAAACTATATAAATTGCCACAAAACTGTGAAGTAATCATTCACATCATACAGTATCTGGATCTTTAATAACATGAAAAAGTGAACACATTGCTTTATTCCAGATTGAAAAATATGGAAAGATCTCCTTCCTTTGTTACAATAGAAGAATGTGACTGAATACAGATGCATGCAAGGGATCAGAATCTGTGGGGCTATGAAAGACCTTGATCCCTTTTACGCTACATAATTATGGAGCTATGGACTCACAGGATTCCATGGGATGCATCTATGGCTGTTATAGTGGAATCATAGTGGTATAATTCTGTAGTGTGAGAAGAGTCCATTGACTCAGAGGCCCTGGAAAGCTAGTAACAGACAGAAGAGATACTGCTAGGCTAGTTAGACTGTCTGAGAATATATACCCATATATAAGCTAATGGACAAGAAAGTAGAGCTTAGAAATGTTATTTTTTGGACCACTCCAAAATATTTGAGGATGGGGGGTTGGGGGATTTTCAGAGTGGTCACCGAAAATGTAATTTTTAATGTTTGAAAATTAGTGATGAGCATCACCCTCATCACCCTGTTGTTGCTGTTGTCTTCAAGCCATTTCTGATGTATGGTGACCATATGGTGAATCTATTGTGGAGTTTTCTTGGCAACGTTTTGTTTAGAGGAGGTTCATCTTTGCCTTCCCCTGAGAGTGAGAGAGTGTGACTTGCCCAATATCACCCTGTGGGTTTCCATGAGTTGAGTGGGGATTGAATCTTGGTCTCCAGAGTTGTAGTTCAACACTCAAACCCCTGCACCTGCTGGTTCTTGACCCTCGGAAATACACAATCAGTCTGAAGGTGTGTAGCCCCCAGAATAAACTGTTTTATTCTGATTCTTTTCCCTAAGAGTCCCACTTAAATATCCAATCACTTGTGTAGATTTAAGAAAAGCCAACAATTCTTGTCTTCATTTAATTTCAAATTTACTCAAGGTGTCACTTTCAGCATGATTTTGGGAACAAAACTGAGAATGCCATAGCAAGATATATGCAGTTTTGTACTACAAGGATGACTTAACAAAGTCAAGTGATTTCACAAGGTTTCAAATTTCGGAGACAGTCCTCTCAGGGGTAAAATGAGATCTGGAAGAGAGGAGGACTTCCCCTCCTACAGAACAAGCTAGTTCATTACCCAATGAGCCAAATAAATATCCCGCTTTCCTTAGTAGTGTTCTCAGGAAAGTTATGAGATAGAATACCTAAAACCCAACTAAATTTTTCAACCTAATTCATGACCATAGGTAACTTTAAACAGTTCCAAATGTTATGTCAGGATGGGAATGGACACGTTTTGGGAGTCAACACCATTCGACTTAGCAAAGAACCAATTCTCTTTACCTTTATCAATAGGAGTCAGAAGTGACACCTAATGGATTTATGTCAGTAATTTTACATCAGAATCATCCGTGCTATTTAATTTACACAGCAAGGTAAAGTGGGAAGGTGACAGAGTGAGCAGCCACAAAACTAGTTTTGGCCTTTTAGAAATTGACTGCTGGGTTTTCAATTATTCTAGCAGAGGTATCTTTTATGAGGAAATGAGGTGCCACTTACAGGCACTGGAAATGGAGCAATTGCTAGACCAGATGCCTCGTTGATCAAGCTGGAAATACAATTTGAGGCAGGTTTGGCTTCCTTGTGTCAAGACAGACAAAGAAATGTGCTTGTCCCTTGCAATAAGCTGCCCGATTTGTCCCCATTAATCTGCTTGGCAAACAGCAAGCGCCTGGGATCTGGCTGTGAATGGCCAGAAGGTTGTATTCTTGTTAGTAGATTTATTACAGGAGACATCACAGCTAATTGTCCCTTTATTCTGTGATTAGTATTTGTTTGCTCAGGGCTTTCCAAAAGAAGGTTAGCTTCCCTTGTCAGACGGTTTACATAGCCTTTTTCCAAACATCACTCCAAGTACTAGTGTTAGCACTGGGCGTATTAATCCTCTTTGATCCCCCAGAGTTTTTTAATCTGTTCAAACTGAAGAAGGTCTCTCTCCTCCCTGCATACTCATTCAGGCAGTATTTTCACTTCATTAAAATTTTAAAGATCGACAGTTGACTTTTATCATTTTCTCCATCTCTGGCGCTTGCTGAGATTTGCCAGGCCATGTGCTCAGATGTGCAAAATGTTTATTTATATATATATTGCTTCCAGATGCATGTGGAAGTGTGTGTGTGTGTAATCCATACACATGCAAGAGAGAAGAAGACCATGGGAGAGAGACCCTATATGCTTCAAGCCTATGTTCTTTCTGGGTGTTTACATATGTAACACCGTGTAGATGGGATCTGCATGTGTGTGCATAACCAGACTCTTAATATCTGTGATTTTTATCCTCTAGAGAGCTGGGTCATAGTCTACAAAAGCTCATGCCACAATGAATCTTTTAGTCTTTTGAAGTATTTGTTGTGATGTGTGTGTACATTTGTTTAATTGATGTGATATGAGCAAAATAGTTCTCCATTGGATTTGTTGCCAAAATCTAACATAATGTTGGTTGAACAAAAAGTCCTGCTAACATATTGGTGCTGACTTTCCAGCTGTGTTAGAGGATTACAGTCATGTCCAGAGCAGCAATGGAATCCACTGAACCTCCTGAGAGCGATGTCTTGCATTGGGCATCTGCAGAGCTGGTTGGGAACTTCTGTCATTTCCAAATAGTTCAGCCAGTTGGTATCTTGGCTTGTTGGAGGGTGGTGGTGGAGTTGGGCTAGAGTGGAAAATCTGCTTGTGCAAGCTTTAAAAAGGTGCACCCTATTTGCATTAGGATATTTGTATTCAATGGAGTCTGGGTACACATACATATATGCCTAGCTGTGCTTTGTATAAATCTGCACATCCATCACTACAGATGTGATTTGTATTTCAATCGGATCAAACTATGGTTGAAACAAACCATGGGTTTCTTGGTATGGAAGTAACCCCACACAACAATTTTCTGAGAATCAATAATTTCAAGGTGGAATTTTTTTTTCTCTGAGAGTAGATCTGAGAGAATTGTGATCTGCATTTCAGACTGGCTATACAATGGGTTCCTGAATATCAAGAAGGGCAAGGGAAAACTGAGCATGGCAGGAGAGGGAAAAGGGGTGGTGAGAGGATGCAAATCCAATTCATCAATATTTGCTGATCTAGTGATAACCTGCAATTTGTCAATTACATAGGAACCAAATCCAAGATTTGTCAAAACATTCCCTTTAAAAAGGCAACAAATGCCACTGGGAAGGGTTTATGACATTACAAGGTTGCCCAGTTTCTAACCAACCAGATATATTTCCAGGATTGCTTGGGATAACCAATCTAATTTCTTAAAGAGGCAGAATTCAATTAAAACCTGAAGATCCCAATGCAAGGACGGCTGACTTTAAATCAGGCTAATCTCTCTTTCCTGTAAGGAGTGGCTGTGAGGACCCTTAGATCAGTGGGATGTCTTTAAGCCATGAGGAACAAAGCCATCAATTAGGTAACCTGGGCCTCCGCAGTCAGTAAGAATCATAGAGTAGTGTAAAGAATGTCTTATCTTGAGAGGCCTTTGAAGTACACAGGACAGTGATTTGCATGAGACAAGCTAAGATAGAACAAAGACTCCCTTGGACATCAAGGCTAGCTTTCAGATATACAGAATGCTCTGGGAATTCATGCAAGAGGGAGTTCTTTGGAGACAATTCATTTCACCATAGCTCACACATGAGGTTTTTACCAATGGTGTGGGTAGTGGGGGATTTGAATAGGGTGAGGGCTATATGATCAAAAGGTGAGAAGCCAGACTGATAGGCATATGTGGAAATGGAGACCAGCCACATTCTGACATCCTAGAAGGGATGTGAACATTTGTCTCATTCTTCATTACATTTCTCAGGGTCCCATAGCGTACTTATACCATTCCAGTTCTCATATCAAGTTCTGAGAATTTTTGCACACATTTTTTGCTCAAAATGCACATTTACTTAAAAAATATTTTTAAAGAATATACTTTCTATTCCTCCAACTGACTAAAATATGTTTGTGCACTTTTTTCAAATATACCATTTCTGCATGAATTTTTCAAATCTCCACATGGTTTGTGTGCATTCTTTCACCAAAATACATCACATATCTGGAAAATATATGGAGTGGTATTCTGCAGAGCAGAATAACCCAGACATCAGTCTCACCCCCCTTAGGAAAGAAATAAGCATACAGTAATGTTTTCCCCATACTTATGTGAACTTGCAGTTATTCAGGTATGATAGAAGTCTAAGACACTTTACTTGCATAAATTTCCTATGTATGCATTACTTTAATATTTTCCCTGTTGGAAATTTCAGGTATTTAAGTAAAGTAATGCATACATAGGAAATTTATGCAAGTTTTTAAAAAAAAGATTATTGGGAATGGTGTTGTGGCAAAAAATAGCCATAGTCCCCATACTTTAAATGGTTTAATTTTGTTAAAAGCCCAAATGGAAGCCAAGAAGTACTGCCAGCAGTTTCTTTAATATCATGTGAGATTGCCTGTCTCTTTCCAGGGCACAAGACTTGTTTACATTAAGGAAATAAAAGACAAACAATAAATGGTCCAATTCATTAACAACACACTGAAAATGAACAGCATGGCTCTACATTACATACATCTGTGCACATAATTCTGCAAGGCATTAACATTCCAATCTTATTTGTTAGGGTCGGGATAGAATAGCCCATCAGAGATTGATGGACCACAGTGCCTACTAGCCCTAGCCAGCATAGCTGATGGTGAGGAATAATGGGAGCTGTAATCCAACAACATTAGGCCTGTCCATTTTCTTACCCCTGCTATAGACAAATGGAGTCATCACAGTATTGGCCCTGAAATGTCATTATGCTGAAGCAGACACACTTGCCTAAATCCAGCAGGTGGTAAAGATGCTAAACTGACTTGAAACTTAAGACCTGCTAATTTTAGCTGTATACCCTTACAAGTTAAGTGTGCACAGGTCTGCAGCCTATTTCTAAGATTCCAGAAAGATCTAATCTATATTTTATTCTACACTTAATAAAGATAACAGCCCAGAGCCTTTTCTCCAGCCAGGATAGATAAGATCTGTTGAAAAAAACACCACCACCACCACCACCACCTTGCTGTTCCTGATGAATGGGGACTGAAGTGGTGTTGGTTTTGCAGTCTCTCCTGTTTTGCTTACAGTGGTTCTGATACAACATTAAGCAGTATAAATATTTAAAGCAAAGCATGGTAATGTAATAGTCCTAAGGAACTGTGGCACAATGACTTTATCATAATTGAGTGGCTTGGAGCCTTTATGAAATCATGCTGCACAGAAACACCAATCTTACATCACCAGACTAGTCAAAAAACAAAAAGAGCTACTCCTCCTCCTCCTTCTTTATACATCTTTTCCCTGCTGACTGACTCAAGACAGCTTACAAATTATAATATAGTTAAAACATACAACACCCCCTCCCCTCCCGTCAACATGAAACTAAACTACAGATATATCTCAGATAGAAGGGCACTATGGTCTCCAGACTATGACTCTGGAGACCAAGGTTCAACTCTCCACTTGTCCATGGAGACCCACTGGATGACTTTGGGCATGTCACACACTCTCAGACCCAGAAACCCAGTGATAAGTTTGCCTCAGGGTTGCCATAAGTCAGAAATGACTTGAAGGCATACAACAACACAACATACCTCAGTTAATTAAGTACATGTGTCCTTGGCATTGATTCTTTAGCTTTGGAATCAGAAGCAGAAACAGATTGAAAGAACAGAGTTAAGTTTCTATACCATAAAAAAGAAGAGTAGCTCAGCATGTTTCAGCAGACTTTTTATTCAAAACTAACAATACGCACAAGTACAATAAACCATCCAGGTCAGGCAAACCTTGCATAAAGAGACAAAAACATTTTGACCCTTCTAGAGACCACTTGAAAGCATCTTCCAAAACACATTCAGGGATGAGTTTATTTTCTTTCACTCTTTTTCTGTCTGTTTTGCTGTTCATAAATATTCAGTAAGAGATTTTGGAGGCAGCTGCTGCCTGTCTTATCTGCTGTAGGCAGATACACTTGGCTATAACAGGATCAGCTAAGTAGAATCCTACTCTTTCCTGGCTGAAGCTTGATTGCAAGCCAACTGCTGCAAACCAACACTGAAAGGCTGTGTTCCTCCAGCCCTGGAAATTCTAGTCATTTATATGAAAACAATTATGTGAATACATGGAAATTGATCAAGAATGACTTGGATAAAAGGTAGCAATTGAACTTGTTAAAGTTTGTTTGGGGAAGTAAATAACTCAGAATGAAATACAAAGTTCTGCAAGATGCGAAAGAACAGAAAGGTCTTGGATTGCCAGATTTAAAAATCTACTTTGCAGCCTCGTGTATGACTTGGATTAAAAAAACCTTCTTATGTTAGAAGACAATAAACTTTTGAATTTAGAAACTTTTGATTTAAGATTTGGATGGCAAAGAAAGTTTTGGTATGATAAAGTCAAGTCTAATGTTGTTTTTAATAATCATTGTATTAGATTTTATTTATTTTTATTTTATTTATTTATTTGTATCCCGCCTCTCCGTATGGATCGAGGCGGCGAACAACTTAGCATGTATTTTGAAACATTTTTCTATACATGCCCCCAACAAGCTGGGTACTCATTTTACCGACCTGCGAAAGGATGGAAGGCTGAGTCAACCTTGGGGCCCGGCAGGATCGAACTCACAACCTTGTGGTTTGTGGCTTGCAGTACTGGCATTTAACCACTGCGCTACCAGGGCAGATGTGCCTTATTGAAATTTTGGAATAAATACAAAATGAGACTACGCTCAAAAAAATATTTTTGCGTTTCTCCATAAGAGGCCTTTTATAGAGCATTAATGAGAGCCAATCAATACTGATTAACATATTATGATTTATTAGAGAAAAAAGACCAAGATTGAATAATGGAAATCATTGCAATAGTTACATGAGGAAGGTTTTAATATGCAATGGTTATCATACAGATAACATTGCCTAAGATTCAAAGAAGATAAAAAGAATAAAGAATTTGAAGAAAAGAAACCAGATTTGGAATTATTGTTATGTACGGATGATAACCATTTGATTGCTAAGATGTACAAACTTTTGTTGAATTTACAGATGAGCAAGTAAATGAATACATGATCAGCTGGGCAAGGAATTTTGGGAACAATATACATATGAACCAATGGGAAAAACTATAGGCAAAGGACAATAAAAAATATACTTTCCTCTGATCTTCAAGAAAACTATTTTAAAATGATGTATTGCTGGTACCTTACACGAGAGATTCGCTAAAATACATAAAGACGTGAAGAATAATGTTGGAAATGTCATAGTCAAGTTGGATCTCTGTATCATATGTGGTGGATATGTGGAAAACCCAGACAATTTTGGATGAAGACTCAGAATGAGATGCAAAAGATTGTAAAATTCCAAATGTCTAAAATTCCTGAACTATACTTGTTAGGAATTTGGGAAGAAGACACACTTTTATTTACAAGAAACAACATGAATTGGTCCAATATATGTTACTGGCAGCAAGACTACTATATGCAATGTACTTGGAAAAAAATGGAGATCCTGTCAATGGAAGAATGGTTTGACAGATTGATGGGAATAGTTGAAATGGATAACCTTACATACAGGTTGAAAGGACAAAAGTGATTTTTTTTCTGAATAAAAATGTCCGATTGACTATTTAAAGAAAAATGAGCGTGAATTGATGATAATAGGTTTTTAACTTGCTCACTCTTTTAAGTTCTGATCTATTTTTTTAATGCTACTTGAGATGTATAATATGAGGATAATAGAGGATTTTAATTTGTTGCTCTTTTAGGATATTTGTAATGTTTACAATATATGGTTTTAGTAATAATATCTAAAATCTATTAATAATTTTTGAGGATTAATTGTTATTCTAATCGTCATTGCTTATTACTTGCTTATACAATATGATTATAACACTTTTGTTACAAGTATAACTGGGCAAACTCTCCTTTGAATATATAGACAAGGTTATAATTATTGTCAGCAACAAGAAGTAACTTTGGTTTTAATTAAGGACTTATTAGTTAAGTGTAATTGTTTAGCAGGAGTTGTGTGCAACAAGGGAGGGAACCAACTATTTCCAGTTTTCCAGTCTGAATGATTGTCAGTGTCCCACTCTTTGCAAGGCCATAATGTTTGGGTACTGAATGAAAATATTATTCGGAGAGGGGCAGAATTTTTATATGAAGGACACAAGGCCCTAATTCTGCCCCCCCATCTGCCTAGAAGCTACATCCCTGACAGTACCAATGTGAACTTCCTGTTTGGTATCCATACTCTTAATATTCTTGCAGTCAGGTGAATGAGCCATCAGAAAAGGTCATATCAGGTTGGCAGAGATTAACTTCTCTCACCTTCTTGACCAAAACCAAGCCACAAATTGCTATGACCTTGTCAGTTAAGAGAAAGAAAAAAATTGAGCTACTTTGTCAAATTGTTAAGCTATGGGGATGAGGATGGGGGATACCCCCAAACACAGATTTGCAGTAAAATAATCAGGGATGTCCTCTTAGATGAGACAGGGCAGCAGCTTCCGTCAGTCATAGCCACCATGACTAATCATGGACACTGCAGTCCAGCAACAGCTGGAGAAGGCCATCCCTGAACTATCCACACGGTGCTGTTATTGTTACATGCCCTCAAGTTGATTCACGGTGAACCTTGGCAAGATTTATTCAGAGGATAAATTTATCCTCAATTATTTTATCTTCATAGCTTTCCTCTGAGGCTGAGAGTGTGTGACTTATCCAGGGGCATTCCATGGGTTTCCACAGCTGAATGGGAATTTGAACTCTATTCTCCTAGATTTGTGGGCCAAACCTTAAGCCAATATACCAGAATGCCTTTCAGTAGATATCGCAAATATAACCAGCACTCAAATGTGGCAGCTGACTACTTGTATTCTCTTCTTCAATTAGGCAGCTGGCCCAGGATCACGACATTTCATTGCAATAATTCAGTCTTCACTTACTTGGTGCCCCCGAGAGGTGTTGGACAGCCTTTCGCCCAATATCTACATTGGTTGGGAATAATGAGATTTCTAGTGCAACGTATCTGGAGGGACACAAAGCTGGAAAAATCTGCTATAATTCATTTCTTGGTGACTGACTAGTGCTACAAAAGATCCCTGACAGCACAATTCCAATTTATTTCAGTAGTCCAGCCATGCTTTGATTGTGGGACCCTTGACTGTGAGCATGGTACCTTTCCCATTTCAACATATCTGTCTTGCTTTTATGGCTTATTGTGGCAGAAGCTGTGCTTGTCAGATATGAACTTTAGCAGCTGTATAAATATTGATGACTGCAATAATTTGTGTTCTGCATATGCTCCCCTTAAAAGCTATAGTAGCATAATCCTCCAGCTAGGGCTCCTTGCACAGAAAGGAGAGGCATCTCCATTTGCATGGTAATGAAGTGCCTCTGAAGGTGCTCTCTGGAATTGTTAGCCATATAGCTGAGTGGCTAATGGATGTAGAGGCAAGATTTAGGTAGAAATTAATACTACCAGACAATCTAATCAACTCACACCATGCTATGCATGTTGCCACTAAGAAAGATCAGTTTGATGGGATCCATTCTCAGAAACAAATGCAGCCTCCAATTGTGAGCAGAGATCACAAAGAAGTTGCAGTGATGGGCAAACTGCACTTTCCCTAAGATAAAAAGACCCCTTATACAAGTAAAGTTCAGTTAACAATGTGTCTGACAGTGAAGCTTCTTCATACAAAGTCTTTTCACAGTCACCTGGGCCTCTCGCTTTTCCTTCTCATCCACTATCTAGATGGAAAGTTTAGGGTTTTATTTTTATTTTTTATTTTTTGGTATATGTCTTTTGGTGAATGGTGAAGAAGGGCTGGGGAGAGAGATTTTCAGTTGCAGAAACATGTCTGGAGTACACAATGCAGTAAACAAAGCTTTTCTTGGGAGAGAGAGGGACTGCTGGTCCTACCACAGCAGCGTGCATCTACATCCAACAAGCAAGGCAGACAGCAGCTGCCTCCAGACTCACTTACTGGGCGTGTGTGAACAACAAAACACAGAGAAAAGGGGAGGACAAATAAGCCTGCCTCTCCAACTGCCCCTGCGTGCTGAAAAGGCATAGATCTATAAGTCTGGCCACCAAAATAGGAATCATAAGAAAAGCTGAGGATGATGAAAGAAAAGATCTGCATTTGAGAAGAAGACTTAATTGGTCTTAGGAAAATTCAGAATGTTTTTCTTTACTTATACAAGGGCTTTATCTGATTTCACAGGTGCATATCATAAATTCTTGAGAGAAAGCCTTTGATAACATATTATTTGCTCTTGGTGTAGGAACTATCCCTATTCTTTCTATGTTATTCTGCATTTAGTGCCAAATTTTCTGTTACAGAAGTAATGCTCAGGAATACATTTGCTTTGTTAACTATAAGCTGTACATGGTCTGGTTCTGTGGCTGAAATATCATAATATTATCAGTGTCATGAGTTCATAAAATGAGAATCAAACAATTGCTCAAGAGAGATCACACAGAAAATCTGCAGAGTGATCCCTCTCCTAGCCATCTGCTGCCACTCTCCATTGTGCTATGTGATCTTCAAACAAGGTCTGAAACAGACTTCAAGAAGTGCTATAAGGATTGGTTTTACCCACAGGAATCTCTCAAAAGCACAGGAATGCAATCAGATCAGATGGTTAAATTATTTTGATAACCAAAATATGCCTTCTTGTATTGGGGTAGACTTCCCATCATGCCCAGCCAGCATGGCCAAAGGTCACTGATGATGAGAGTTGTAGTCCAATATATCTAGGAGACCAACTTTCAATGTTTTTGTTTCTGTTTTATAATGATTTACACAACCAGACTGATTCTGTGTTCTAGATTTGCTCTTGAAAGTGGCACACTTACTTTGTATTAGAAACTGCCACAGTTTATGAAAACAGAATCTTATTTTAATCCTCATGTGTCTTAAATCCTATGGTTAGTCCTACCTAAAGGTGACCCACTGAATCAGTGATAACTTGGTACATCAGCACTTATTGTAACAGATCCCTTGTCCAGGTTGGCTCAGCAATTCCAGCCTGCTCCTGTCCCTCGCCTTGCCCCCTCCCCCTAAAGATCCCACTGGATTGGGTACTGGGCCTCAAGGTGATCTCTATGTGGACCAGCTGATGCATTGTTCTGTGGGTTGGTTGTGGGATACATGACCAGACTCTTTATCAAACTTAATAGGAACAGCCAATTGTGAAAAAAGAATAAACAAGTAGAAGTTCTTCTTCGTGGTCTCTGTGCCTTCATACACTAGGAGCTTTAGAGCCTGCGCGGTAGCGTTCGGAAACTTCTAGAGCTTGTTCGCTTGGCGGGAACCCCTCCCCCATGCCGGTACTGCGCATGCTCCTCCCGCCGAGCAACGGTCTCTCCTCAGTTCTTTCTCGTCCGCCGTCGCGTACGGAAGGTTCTTTGGTTTGTTCCTCTCACTTTTGTGTTTGGCTTGCTGTTTTCACGGTTTTACGGACTTTTTGGACTGTCTCTGACCTCTCTTTCAGACTCCCCCTTCGGTTTTTGGTCTTTCGGATTTCGCAGTTTGGCGTTCTTCGTCTTATGTCCGCGCTCTTCAAGAAGTGCATGTCCTGCGGGCGCAAAGTTGCCCTCAACGACGGCCACAAGGAGTGTCTTTTCTGTTTGGGTGAGTCCCACAACATTCGGACTTGCCCAATTTGCCGGGATTTTACTCCCCAAACTCTCCGCAACCGGTCCGCGAGACTTAAGTCTTATTGTTGGAAACAGTCTCTGCGGGCGATAGACGAGACCTCCACTTCCAAGATGGCCGACAAGAAGACGACCACGCCATCGACGGTATCGGCGGCTGCCGTTCCTCCACCTCGTCGGTATCGGGCTCGGTACCGGCGAAAACGCCGATCTCGGCGTTACCGAGGATCCCGAAGCTGTCGGCGGCTGCCAAGTCAGCGAAAGGATCCTCGACGGCGAGGAAGGCTGAGGCTCCCCTGACGGAGACGCCTGCTAAAAAGCGCCCTGCTCCGGACGGAGGCAAGGGCAAGGAGAAGGAGAAGAAGAAGAAGAAGAAGGAGAAGAAGCGCTCCCCGGCTGGGGACGTTCAACCTCCTCCTCCTTCTCCTACTCAGCAGCCTTCCAAAGGGCGAGGCGAGTCCGTCGATCTCTCGGATGATGAGATCGAGGACGTTCCCCAACAGCGCCCGGACTCGCCTGTGGCAGACCCTCCAACCCTGGTGGAGGAGCGCCACCGCCCTCCTAGCCGTCGCAGGTCGGCCGACCTGCAGCAGAGAGAGCCCTCTGCTTCTCCGGAGCGGCGTTCGACCTCCTTCCGGTCCCGGTCCCGCTCTTCCGAGCATCCGGTGGCCTCGCCGCCTCCTAGGGAGACAAGAGAGGAACAACCTCGCTCGTCTGCCTCCAGATACACCTCGGCGTCCTACGTGGCCAGGTACGCGAGGGAATCTGAATGGAGAGAGCGCCCGGCCTCTTATCGGTCACATTCGCCATCGTACCGGGATCGGTACCATCGTGGCCCGAGTCGCTGGGAGACCTTCCGGAGGTCCCGGTCACCTCGTCGACAGCGCGAATCGCGCTCGCCTAGAGGGGACGAGGCTCGGTACCGTCGACGCCGAAGCCGATCTCCGTCAGACCGCCGCTCCTTCAGCCGCTCTCCCTCTCCTCGATATCATAGGGCGAGGGAGCCTTCACCTCGGTATCGGGCGATATCGCCACCTCCTAGGGTCACGGCAACGGCGACGCGCCCTAAGGAGTCGGTGGTGACTGAGCGGGCTACGACGACGTCAGCCTGCCAGACTACCCCTGTCACCACTAAGAAGGTGAAGTCAGTAGTCAGCCAGCCCAAGCGGGACGCTGCTACTACCACTGCCCCGGCTGCAGAGAAGCCTAGGAAGGCAACACCTGTGGCGACTACGAAGGAGCCGGCAAGCGAGCGGCGAGAGGACTCACCGACCTCAGAGTCGTACGACTCGAGTGCGGAATCAGAGGTGTCTGAGGCGGCCTCCCAGGAGTCTCCTCCGCTGGGATTCGGGGACCCGATCCCAGATTCTGCTCCAGAGGACGTCCACCAGTTCTCTGCGATGCTGCTCCGCATGGCTACTACCCTCGGCCTGAAGTTCGCCGATGCGGAGCCGGAGGACGACGATCCAGTCTTCTCCGTCTTTGAAGGGAAGCAACCTGCCACGGCCCCGCTGCCTCTCCTGCCCCGGGTATCCAGACTGGTGAAGGCCGCCTGGGATAGGCCGGCCTCGGCTCAGCCGATACCGCAGCGGCTGGAACACCTCTACAGGGTGCAGAAGGATAACGCCGGTTATCTCTTTAATCACCCTGCACCGAACTCTGTGGTGGTCGAGTCGGCACAGACGAAAGGCTCCGGCAGGCAGCACACCACCCCGCCGGACAAAGAGGGCAGGAAGTTGGACGCCTATGCAAGAAGGTTCTATTCCGCCGCCTCCTTGCAGATCAGGCTGTCCAACACTCAGGCTTGCCTTGCGGCATACCTGAAAAAGGTGCTCGATCGCCTGCAACCGGCGATGGAGGCGGTACCGGAGGACATCCGCCAAGCCTCCTCCGTGATCTTCAACGAGGCCATCTCCATCGCTCGGCAGCAGATGGCCTCCTCCAGGCACGCAGTGGAGATTGCCTCCCGGGTCATGACGGGATCCATCGGCCTGCGCCGCCATGCTTGGCTGCGGCCGGCCGACATCCAGGAGGACACCAGAAGGAGGATTGAAGATCTCCCCTTCGACGGTGAGGGCCTATTCAATTCGTCCACCGACGAAGCGTTGGACAATCTCGTTAAGGCGAGGCTGACCACCAAGAAGATCGGGCTACAGCCGGCCACGCAAGCCCGCAGGACCTCCGCCTTCCGCCCATCCTGGCGACGATCTTCCACCTCGTCGTTCCAGCGTTCGGCCCAGTCTGGACAGTCGAGACCGTCCTCCGGCTCATCGGCCAGACGCACGATAAGACGACGCCCGGCTTCGTCCAAGAAGTCCTCCTCCGAGACAAAGTCTCGGTTTTGACGTGCCTGGCAGGACCTACCAATACCCACTCTTCAACCTACCATCTGCGCTCGGAGACCGACCGACTCTGGCTCGACATCTCGCGGAGTGGCAATGTGTCACTACGGACTCTTGGGTGCTTTCCATCGTCCGTCTTGGCTACGCCATCGAGTTTCTCGATATTCCTCCTCGAGGCGTTTACTATTCCACGCCGTCGAGTCCGGCCCTCCTGGAAGAGATCCAATCCCTCCTCCAGAAAGGGGCGATCGAGCAGCTCCCGCAAGAGGCCAAGACCACCGGCTTCTTCTCCAGGTACTTCACGGTACCGAAAGCCGACGGTACCCTCCGGCCGATCCTAGACCTCAGAGGGGTGAACTACTACATCCGCCCCAAAAGGTTCAAGATGGTCACGATACCGTCGATCCTGCCCTTCCTACATCGAGGGGACTGGTTCGCCTCCATCGATCTCCGAGACGCATACTTTCATATCGCCATTCGCCCGCAGCACAGACGGTACCTCCGCTTCGCAGTCGACGACACCTGTTACCAGTACAAGGTGCTGCCGTTCGGACTCTCGACTGCCCCAAGGGTCTTCACCAAGTGCATGGCCCCGGTGGTATCCTTCCTGCGGACGAAGGGTGCTTCTGTCTTCCCTTACCTCGACGATTGGCTGTTGGTGGCGTCCTGCAAACAGAGACTTTACCACGACGTCCACATGACGTTGTCACTCCTGACCCGCCTTGGTCTACGGGTGAATCCGAAGAAGTCCCACCTCGAGCCGGCGAGGATCTTGGACTTCATCGGGGCGACGCTCGACTCGACCTCCGCCAGGACGTACCTACCAGAGTCTCGAGCCCAAACCCTGATCCGGGCCGCCGCTCACGCTCGTACGGCCCCGACGTTATCTGCGAGAAGCGTCCAGCAGCTCTTGGGCTACATGGCTGCGACGACCGCTGTGACATATCTCGCCAGGCTGAGAGCGAGACCTCTTCACGGTAACGACCGACGCCTCCCTGTATGGATGGGGTGCCCACTGCGGCGATCTCAGAGTCCGCGACAGATGGACCGACGACGAGACCGCTCTCCATATCAACGCGCTGGAGCTGCTCGCCGTCTTGAAAGCGCTACGGGCGTTCCGCCACGTCGTAGCGGGGCGGACGGTCCTGGTTCTGACGGACAATACCACCGCCGTCTGTTACATCAACAGACAAGGAGGGACTCACTCCACAACCCTGCTCAACATTGCACTCGACTTGTGGGAATGGTGCATTCGCCTGCATACGCATCCCGTGGCAGTTCACCTGGCCGGGCAGGAGAACACCACGGCAGACGCCCTCAGCAGGGACACCTCATCCCATCACGAATGGTCTCTCTCCGGAGAGGCGTTCAGACTGATTCGGGACCGCTGGGGCGAACCATCGATCGACCTCTTCGCGACCAGGGAAAACGCGAAGTGTCGCCGATTCTGTTCCAGAGCGGGCCACGATCGTGCCTCCATCGGGGACGCTTTCCAGTTTCCGTGGACCGGGGAACTCCTCTACGCGTTCCCGCCGTTCCCGCTGCTCGGCCGGACGATATCGAAGATCCTCGCCGACCGAGCCGACGCGATCCTGGTAGCCCCGTACTGGCCGAGGCAACATTGGTTCGCACCCCTGCTACAAGCCGCACGAGACGACCTGCTCCGGTTGCCACCGACACCGGACCTGCTCTCCCACTCCGGCGGCCGAGTCCTCCATCCGGACCTGCCACGCCTGGCCCTCCATGCCTGGAGGATATCGCACTAGACGATCCCGTGCTCGGTACCGTCCTCGTCGCGGCCAGGAAGGAATCCACCCGTCGCAACTATCAATACAAGTGGCGACGCTTCCTGACCTTCGCTAACGAGAGGAGTGAGCCGGTATCGCCCGCGGGGCTCTCTACCGTCCTGCATTTCCTCCTGCACCTCCGGCAACAGGGGCTGGCGTTTCCATCCCTGAAGGTGTATCTCTCCGCGATCGTGGCATACCAACCGCCACGGTCGGCTGCCTCGGCCTTCTTCAGGAACGATACCATTAAGCGGTTCCTGAAAGGACTTCATCATCTCTACCCGCCGGTATCGCCGCCGCTACCGCCGTGGTCCCTCTCGCTGGTGCTCTCGCAGCTGACAAAGCCGCCCTTCGAGCCGATGGCGACCTCGGATGATAGGCTCCTGACCATGAAAACTGCCTTCTTGGTAGCGGTGACCTCAGCGAGGCGAGCGGGTGAGATCACAGCTCTTCGATCCGATGAGCCCTTCACGGTCTTCCACAGAGACAAGGTGGTCCTGAGACCTGACATCTCGTTCCTGCCTAAGGTGGTGTCCAGTTTCCATCTCAACCAGGACATCATCCTGCCTACCTTCTTCCCGAACCCGACGACACCGTTGGAGCGGTCTCTCCACTCCCTGGACGTGCGTCGGGCCGTGGCCTTCTACATGGACAGGACTGCTTCCTTCCGACAGATGCCGCATCTCTTCGTTTGCTATGGGCGACGTCGGAAGGGCCTCAAAGTGTCCACCCAGCGCTTCTCCAAATGGGTGGTGAGGACTATTCAACTGGCGTATGAGCTCGCGAGGAAGCCTCCGCCAGTCCTGCTTCGAGCCCACTCCACCAGAGCGGTGGCTACTTCTGCGGCCCTCCTGCGAGGAGTTGACCTGCATGAACTCTGCCGTGTGGCGACCTGGTCCCAACCATCGACCTTCGTGCGCCACTACAGGCTCGACTGCCGGTCGCGCAGAGATGCCCGGTTTGGACGTGAGGTGTTGGCTTCCGTGCTGTAGGACCTGACCCGCCGTCCGACCGGTAAGCTACACAGTCTCCTAGTGTATGAAGGCACAGAGACCACGAAGAAGAAGAACAGGTTGCTTACCTGTAACTGTGGTTCTTCGAGTGGTCATCTGTGCCATCATACACACCCGCCCTTCCTCCCCTCTTTCTCAGGTCCCTGTAGGTTCTACGGCGGACGACAGAACTGAGGAGAGACCGTTGCTCGGCGGGAGGAGCATGCGCAGTACCGGCGTGGGGGAGGGGTTCCCGCCAAGCGAACAAGTTCTAGAAGTTTCCGAACGCTACCACGCAGGCGCTAAAGCTCCTAGTGTATGATGGCACAGATGACCACTCGAAGAACCACAGTTACAGGTAAGCAACCTGTTCTTATTAGGACACCTTTAGATAACATATTAACCCCTGAACCCCATATTAACCCCTGAACCCCATCATTCATGGCTCTGCAAAACCCTACTCGCTTCTTCCCCCTGACTGTCCTTATCTATTATAGCTTTTTCCTGTCTCTGTGTCATCTTTTCCTTCTCTTCAATCTTTCCCTGTCTCTATGCCATCTTTCTCCTATCTTCCTTCTGTTAGAGATAAGCCTCAGTTTGGTATCCTTTCTCCCCCGCAAAGCCCTCCCCTTCACAGTTTTCCCTAAGCTGTGATTCCCTGGCATCAGCCAGGCTTGTCTCCCTTCACAATGCTCCACTGATCTGATAGATCTACTCTCGATTCAATAGACCTGCTCTTATATATACACTTCATTGATTCAATGGCCCTAACTCAGCCTCCCTTTAGGTGTTGATGTTGCCTTGTCATCAAAGCTATTTCTCCCAAACACTTTGGCTATAGACATTTTAGTGTTTTTTCCACTCAGTTCTTTAAGGCTGTACACATTGTATTACCTAAGCAGTATGCTTTGATAATGCTACAGCTTCTTTCTTTAAATTTAATGGACTGTTCTTTGAAGTTTAAGGGACAGAGAATCTATATATCTATCTGCAAAGTTAAAAGAAATCCCACACAACTTTGAATAATATGCCAGGGCACTTACTATTGTCAGTGAGAGATAAATGAGGCATTAAAGTACAAAACACTTAGATTTGCAGAAAGATAGTAACAGTCTTGCCAATTTTTTTCTGGAATCAGATGAAGTTGACCAAAAGAAAATCTGAAGGATAAAGGATAAAGCAAGCAGATTGGGTGAAACTTGTCCAACAATGTAGACTTCAAAAGAGTGAAAATGAGGGGCAGCCATTGCTAGCTGATGGGTCCTTTACACAAACACACTGACATATTGGGAGAGGTACAGACCCTGACCCAATTTATGTTTGCTAGGAGTTGTGACTATCTTGCCACATGGCAGGCTCACATGTGGTAAAGGGCTATTCCCTATCTAGATGGCATTTTTTCAAGAGGAAGGGTGCAAAAGACTGTTCTCTTCCAGCAGACTACCCAGATGTTTTTAAAATCAACAATTTGAAAGTATATACTGATTATTTTTAACTAGTGTATGTACCTGGCATTGTCTTAGATTTTATTTTCTCATAGGTAATACTTGTTAGAAAGATTTGAGATCCTGTGTCTCTAATTCCCCAAACTGTCTTGTCCAGTGCCTGTAACTTTCCCCTATATTCTCCAATCCAATCTATATTTAGAGTTATTAACATACAGAGGTTGGGTTTCTGAGGGAATAAACTGTCCTCCTCCTAGATGCTAGGCTTCATCTCCAGAGCAACCAGTCACAGTTGACTGAGGCCCAAAAGCTCCCTGGCTGAGAACCCTGCAAACTCCAGGATTCCACAGAATCTCCTTAGGCAGCCAATCATATGAGATCTTCGTCTGACACAGCCAATTATAGCAGGTCTTCGCCTGACACAAACAGACAAACTTTGACTTTTACATATTAGATATGCATTGGTTGTTGTAGCAGGAAATGGGGGGGGTCAGGGAGAGTGGGAGAGGGAGAAAGTAGTGTGTGGATTATGTTCATTGTTAATATGGCAAACAGCTCTCACACCATCACTCCTGGGTGTGTTATGAATGCTCCAGGGCTGGGGTGCTAGAGAATGTTTAAGAAGATCCCAATGGCTCAGAAATATTTAAAAAGCTACCACTACATGGAGCCTAGAGACAGATTTGACTCCATGCTGGTGGTGGAAAGGAGTGTGGCAGAGAAAGAGCAGGCAGCACTATGGGCATGCGTTTGTCAGTTGTTAAGTGTGTGTGTGTGCGTGTACGTGCATGCCCATAATAACCTATATGCTAATAGTTAACCCTAACTAGAGACAACCCATTAAATCCATGTGATTTACGTCACCATTTAACAACTGATTCCATGGGTCTAGTCTAGTTGAGACTAACTAATAGGATTCAGGCTGCTGTGTGTAAATACTGTTGATGTAAGTATATGTGAATGGAAGTGGAAGTGGAAGAAAGGGAAGCTCTCCTACGAGGTATTACTCACCCACTAACTCCTGAGAATTGATGTGGATTTTCAATGTATTTATTTATTTTGGCTAATCATAGCAAATTTACATACAGTCATGTGTGTATCCCTTTTCTTAGCCACTAACTGTTCTGGGATGAGCAACATACAGCGAAACAGGGCACCAAATTCAGGGTTAAGGATGATAGTTAGTAGTGGTATTGGCCAAACAATAACAGCAACTTAGCTATGATGGAAGGAGTTGTGTAATTTTTTTCCCAGACAAACACTGCTATTATTAAAAAGTATTGTGAGGTTTGTGTCTATCTCATGGGATGCTGAGTTGTAGCACAAGAAGAATGTAAATCAGGGGAAGTCATTAAAAGGAGAAAGGAAAGGGGAGGAGAAAAAAAGAAAAAGAAATGTGACAGCACCTTTAAGACTGACTGTTTTTATTTTCACAAGGGCTTGCATGGATATAAACCTACTTCTTTAGATGCAGTACAGAGTGCAAGTCATGGTACCTGACTGGGAAAAGAAGTCTGCTGTGACATAATATTCTATATCCAGGTGATGTAGATATGCAACTATTACCATCTATTTAAGCTTTCTATGAAGTACTGCTGTTCATCATTCCTGCTGGAGCAGTACTCAAAAACATCTGAAGGGCACCAAGTTGGAGAAGGCTGGTGGATAGTAAACCACCTGGAAGATTATTCAGCTGGAAAGGAGGATATAGATCTTCTAAATAAATGCCTAAGATTTTCTGATTATTATCTCAAAATGCCTCAGACAAGCTTCTAGGCTCTAGGAAAAGAAGTTGAGCCATTTGGAAGTTATATTGATTTATCTATAAGGGGTAGAAAAGGGAAAATTGAGAGGCAAGGAAGAATAATGTGAACAGAGAAGAAGTGTGCATACCACAAGTATATAAACATTTTTAAGAAAAAGTGAACTGCGCTTATTAGAAAATTCTTTAAAACTCCTTTAAAAAATTAATTGTTCAAGAACAAGTGGCAACTCTGAACAAACACTAATTTGGTCGTAGAATGCTTGCCTGCAGGAAGAGATAACATGATATCTAAGTGCAGATAGGTGCATATTCTGGCCTAAATTTATTAACTACTAGCGTATTTACCCGGCATTGCCCAGGATTTTATTTTCCTCTTAAGAACTCACCCAACTGTCTTCTCCAGTACCTGTAGCTTTCCCCCATATTTCCAATGCAATCTATATTCAGACTTATTTACATATACAGGTTGGGTTCCTGAGGGAATACATTGTCGTCCTCCTTGCTGCTAGGCCTCATGTCCATAGCAACCAGCCTATTCCTGTAAATTGTCTCCATATTCCCCAATCCAATCTGTATTCAAAGTTGCTAACATACAAAGGTTGGGTTCCTGCAGGAATACACTGTCTTCCTCCTTGCTGCCGGGCATCGTCTCCATAGCAACTGGCCTATTCCAGTACCTGTAACTTTTCCCCATAGTCCCCAATCCAATCTGTGTTCTCTGGCAACATTGATGTACTGGTTTTTGACTTTTTTTGCTTTCTGTTGAATTTGTGCAATGGCTTTACATTTTTCTGGAAGGATTTTTTGTTTTGAATTCCAACTTTAAGATTCTTCACATATAGAACCCATATAATCTATTGTGTGAGGTGAGAAGACCTTGTAACTGTTGTGTATGTCACTTTAATTTTTCTCACAGATGCCTTCCAAATATTTTCTGGCATCCTTATTGATAGTAGGCCTCATCTCCATAGCAACCGGCCTGAGGCCCAAGAGCTCTTGGCTGAGAATTCTAAAGACCCCTCCCTAAACTGCCAACCTCAGGATTCCATAGGATGTTGAAAGTGGAATAATAGCACTATTAACAGTATAGTGCGGAAATGGCCATAACGTGCTTACCTTCATAATATAGCATCTTGACCCTTGGTTTAAATCTCTCTTTTATTTCTTGGATATTATGGAAGAGGTGGATCAATCCAGTTGTCCATCATCCTAGTCCATTGATATCAAGAACATGGGAGCTCTCTTGGACCAAACTATGGTCTGCCGTAGGTCAAGAATGTTAGAAGAAGTCTGTTGGATCAAACCAATGGTCCATCTCATGCAGAATCTCTATTTTTCACAGACAGTAGCCAAATACTTCCAGGAATACAACAGCCCTCCTCTCTTCTTGCCCCACTCTCTAGCAGTTGTAATCATATACCATCTACTTCTAAACATGTGGGATCCACTTATCCATCATGGCTTATACTGTATCTGTCTCCCATACATATGTTTACGTAGTTCCCTTTTAATGCCAAATAAGTTAGAGCCCCACTCAGCTCAGTATTATGATATCGTGATGCTTAAGGATTTCATGGCTAACACCTATTAAAATATTTTTAAAAGAAGGATATTAACAATACAACTGGAATCTCTGGCAAACTGAAGCAGCTGGTGGCTTCCATGTTAATCAGACAGTGAATCTGCTCTGGCTTTTAGTCTGAACTTTAAAGTAATGGTCCGAGGGTCTGGACCTATTTTGGAAAATTTGGACTAAACCCCAGAGTAGGTTCACAACTCCACTGTCACAAAAGCCACTAGACACCATATCACCAGTTTGGACACTGGGGAGGGTGTATCTGGAAAAGGGGCAGACCACTGGCAGAAAATCAAGGAGGAAGGGAGGAAAGAAGGGTGGTGGAAGTACTGCCACCTGCCATTATTGAAAAGAAAATGGTTCCCACTGATAATGCTGGTTACCATTGACAAGACTGGTGGAGGGTGCTGCTAAGTAGCTAAGGTTGGGTGAAGGCATGAATAACAGCAAGTGACAAAAATATGTATGGACAAGCAACCGAATACAAAGCCTTGTGCTTCCAAGTGACTATGCTTGGAATGTAAATCCCTTTCAGGCCTAAGTATTAGCATATCCTTAGGGAGACTTCATAGTCACTTCCTCTGTTGGCTTTTATCTGCTCAGCTGTCTGAAAAGCCACCCATTTGAATATTTATACAAAACTGGTAAGTAGTGTGTGTGTGAGAGAGAGAGACTCCTCCTTATATTGCCCATTTTGAGTGAAAACAATACTGTCAGAGAACGATGGTAACAAACAACAACTGTATCCCCAGATCAAAGGAAAATCAAGATACAATCTGCGTCTGTACTAAAGAGAACGAGGCAAGGAAGATGGAAAGGGATGTGACCTAGCAACAGAGGGAAATGCTCCAGCAGGACAGCGGGTTTCTTATTAATACAGAATAATGATGCTGACTTGCTTCTTTCTGCTGCAGCCCAGGTGGGTAGGACTTTCAGCTGGGTCAGCTGATGAATGGGACAGTAACTACTAAGCCTCATCTACTCCATCTATCTTACTGCACACTAAGACAGACTTTTAAAGGAAAAGCATAACCAGAGTTTAGAACTAGATTTTTCCAAAGTGTATCCCTTCTGCCTACTTTATTTAGTTGCTAGAAACTTACAGCTATACGAAACAGCTACATATTATTAATCTGTCCTTTTCCACTAGTTCATTTCCTTCTGAGTTTAAACGTGCTACTGTTTCTCCAGTTCTTTAGACGAGGCAACAGGCTGAATGAAGGAAAAAACAACTGAAACTGAATCCAGACAAAACAGAGGCGCTTACTATTAAAGGTACTAATCTGAGGTTGGAGGTGTGTCAACCAGTTCTGGATAGGGTCACACTCCTCCTGAAAGACTGTGTTTGCAGTTTGGGAGTGCTCTCAGATTTGTCTCTCCAGATGTCAGCTCAGATAGATGTCAGGAGTGCTTATTATCAGCTTTGACTTCTAAGCTAACTGCGCCCCTTCCTAGAACTGTAAGACTTAAAGATAGTGCACACATTGGTAATCTCAAGATTGGACGTCTGCAATGTGCCGTACATTGGGCTACCTTTGTACCTAGTCTAACTGGTCTAAAATGTGGCAGTCAGAATGGTCACGGGTACATCCAGGAATGAGCATATCACACTGATATTAAAATCACTCCACTGGCTGCCAAATAGTTTCTGAGCAAAGTACAAAGTGTTGGTTGCTACCTTTAAAGTTCTACATGATTTGGGTCCAAGTTATCTGCAGGATCACCTCCCTCTGTACAATCCACCCTGCACAGTCAGGTCCTCAGGGGGCCATTTACTTAAAACAGCTAGGGCTAGACTGGCAAGAGTCAACCAGAGGGCCTTTCCAATTGCTGCTCCTAGATTGTGGAATGACCTGCAGGAAGAGATTCAACAGCTAAATATGCTGTCTGAATTTAAAAAGTATTAAAGACCTATCTCTTCTAGCAGCCCTACTCAGTTGACTTTAAACTATGAATTTTAAATTGGCTGTGTTTTTAATCTAGATTTATGTGTTAGATGCTTTTATGTGTTTTTATTTATATATTGTATTTTATTCTATGTAGTATCCTCAAGCCTTGGTGAGAGGTGGGTAAGAAATAAATGAAGATGATGGTTGTGATGTTTGTGTGTGTATACATATATTTTAGGTTGGATGCCTTTGGCAGGACCCACTGTTTTTGGTTGCTTTACCTATAAAGCTCCATGTACATAAATGTTTTATATAAACAAACAACAACAACAACAACAACATGAGCTTTTTGATGGATGGAACATCTTGAGTAAGAGGATCACCAACCACAATGAAATGCTAATAGAAAATGCCCAGTGCCATCGAGGCAGATATCCAAGGTCACATTCTATGGAAATAATTGTAGGAATGCTGTGGCTTGGCTTATCACATTTTGTAGCAAGGAACATATTCTGCTTTCCTGTCTATAGAGCATATCTTCCTAAGATCATGAATTCAAAATTTAAAATGGCTATATGTGGCTTGGGGCCAGGTTATCTGAGACTGCCCATTAGAGGCTTTCTTGTTGTTCTCATCACTATATGAGAACAGACAGAGAGACACCTGAGAGGGACCCATTCACACCACAGAATTATAGCATTATTATTCCACTTTAACTGCCATGTTTCCATCCTATGGAATCCTGGGATAGGCAGTTTATGGAGGATATTTAGAATTCTCAGCCAGAGTGCTCCAGTGCCTCACCAAACTACAGAGCTAAGAATTCCATAGGATGGAGTCATGGTAGTTAAAGAGGAATAATAGTGCCATAATTTTGTGGTGTGAATGGGCCCCTAGATTCTAAAGTGGTGGTATTGTGACAGTGGAATATCCTTCCTATGGAAATTTAGTGGATCTCCTCTCTATTCTGAAGATTTAAAAAAAACATTTCAGTATGCTTTCAATGTTCCATTTTAGTTTCTATTGCTGCCCCCTTTGCTGAATTAGACTGCTAATTTTGAACTACCTGCTTTGATTGTTCTACTTTCATTGCATATATTTTCTTATTTTAAGGTGTATGGTGCTCAAACTACAGAAGGCACAGCCATATGGTGATGGGTGGTCCCACAGGAGGCTACAAGTTTGGTTTTGGGAAAGGAGAGTATCCATGACTGGGACACGTGAATTTCATGAAAGGCCACCTATCTTTCCTTTACACTTCACTGAATGGGAAGTATAAGAATGATATAAGCTGTCCAATGCAGTGATGGTTTTAAAACTTAAATACATATATGGGCAAGAAACAAAATAATGAAAAAAATCTGTGAAAGTTGACTCCTAAATTGGCACCTGGAGAAGTTTTATCACTCAGCTAGTATGAGTTGAAGATGCAACATAAATGGGTAAAAGATTCTTCTACTGCCTAATCTTTGCTTCTTCTTTACACTTGAGGAGTTGGATCCAGATTTAACTTCAGCCACTTAAATTCAGCTTTAAGTTTAGCCACTTTCAGTAGGTCTACTTGAAGCTGACCCGCGTTTAACTATAACAGAATTATATGAGGGAATCCAGATGCCATTTTCCATTTTTAACTCTCCAATGTTGCTCACCATGAGTTTCAGCCTTTTTCCTACCACAGAAAATCTATTAAGGAGGGACAGATGGAATAACTAGGCAATCCTTATTGACTGGCAGTGGAAGCTAGCTGTCTAGAAACACCCTTAGATATATTTTTTTTTTAAATTCAGGTTATTGGTTCAAACTAGAAGAAAGGTAGCAAAATAACACTGATCAAACCCCTCATAGTTGGTTGTCTTGCATTTACCAGGATAACACCATGAGTAAAGTGGTCCTATGTGGAGCAGTAAACATACTGCGAGACCATAACTTCTTTGCCATACAGTGGGACACAAAGGGAACAGTGTCCTGTACCTTGCTCAACAAACATAAAAGAGATGTTTGGAAAGATAGTTGGCTGGCAAAAGCCTTATTTATTACTGGCCATTGTTTGGGGGCACCGCTTTAGCCTGGAGAGCATGTGTTCTCTAAATTAGTGGCTTGGGGTTTATTAACATCCCATTTTCAGCTCTTTAATCCAGACTTCTCTATAGATCATTTATCACTCCATCCTCCCTTTAGGTCCTAAACATTGCCAGCAGCTGGGTCACCTGGGGGAAGGCTGGGATGTTTTGTCCCAGAAGAGACTGAGATTGCAGGTTTAACAGGTAGGGGCTCATGTGTGAGTCGCTAGCTTGGGACTGGAACATCATTGGGAAGGGTGGTTTCAAAGCTGTGCTTAATTAGGTGGAAGGAGTGTTTGCATGACCACTAATAGTGGATCAGAGGGATAGTGAGCTATGACTGACTGCTATACAAAGGCAGCCAATTACTTGCAAGTCTGCATTATGTATTAACCCATCTGGGCTGGGGATATTGCCTTTGAAAGGAAGACAAAGGAGGGGGTGTGTCAATGATCACACACCAAATTATAGTGTCTGTGCACTATTGTCCAAAAATAAGCAATTAATAGTCAGGGCAGCTGGAATTGTAAACACCCAGGGACACTAATCACACATCTAGCCTCACTCCCTGATAGGGAGAGGGGTCCTTTTGCAGTCTTGTTTGTGGATAAGTATCTCTCTGTTTGTTTAAGAAATTTGTCCACCAAAGAGAACAGCACTGACCCCTCCCCCAGGTGCTCTCCTCAAGTCTGGAAAGAAAGACAGCTTAGGGAGTTGGGAAACACACAATTAAATTAGTCCTGCAAATGTGCCCAGTTATACATAGAATGACACTTAAAGCATGGTCATACTCATGCAGCAGAATGCAATGCTAGAATCCTAAAGTGGCAAGATGGATATAAAACATTCTTCTGTATTAACATTTTAAAAAAATATCTCCACAAACGGAAAACTAATATTCAAGGACAAATGATTTGGCCTAGTCATTCTATTTTTCAACTTGTAAGGTGTTATTTTTAATGCAACAGAACAGTCAAACATGACATCTTTCATCTGCAGGTAGTACCCATACCCTCTGCGGCCTTGGAATTCCAATCTCTTGTCCTGCTACACATAGACCAGGAATTACCCTTGGAAAAATATTTGGACATTAACTTGGCTTCTTTCTGCCAGCCAAAAGATTTGTATAAAAGCTGCTTAGTGAAGCATTGCATTACATAGATGCAACCAGCTCTGGTATTAAGGTGGCTCCAATGCTGAGGGTCAGCATCTCCACCCCCAGTTTTAAAAGCAGCTTATTCTAGCATTCTCCAACCATAAGCAGATCATCCATGTGTTAGGGAGCTATCTAGGTGCTGAACCCTATTCCCAGTGTAGGATCAGTACCTGGATAGCTTCTGTAACACCTGTGTAATCTGCTTACATCGGGAGGAGTACTAAAGCAGGCTGCAGTTAAATCCGATGGCCTTTCCACATTAAACTGTTATAGTGCTATTACTCTGCTTTCAACATCCCGTGGAATTCTGAGGTTTGTAGTTTACTGAAGCCAAAGAGCTCTCTGGCTGAGAATTCTAAGCGCCCCTCCCTAAGCTGCAGATCCCAGGATTCCATAGGAATTTGAAAGTGGAATAATAGCACTATGATAAGTGTAGTGTATAAATGGCCTGACGGTGAAGATGGTGTCTAACAATACCAGACTCACTGGAAATGCCTGGAATTATGTTCCTCTACAATACCTTGTTTGTTGTCGTGTGCCTTCAAGTTGTTTCTGATTTATGGTAGGCCTAAACAGAACCTACTACAGGATTTTCTTGGCAGGATTTGTTCAGAGGGGGGTTGTCTTTGACTTCCTCTGAGGCTGAGAGAATGTGACTTGCCCAAGGTCACCCTCTGGGTTTCCATGATTGCACTGGGTTTTCAATTCTGGTCTCCAGAGTCCTAGTCCAGTACTCAACCCAGTACACCACTCTGGATCTACAATACATCCTAATGAAGCCTTCCCCAGCATGCTGCCCTTAGGCTGTAGTACATGTGGCCCAAAGCCAGTATCGCCATGGCCAATGGAAAGGATGGTTATCAAGATCACCAGAAGCTGTGATGCACAGAACTCAACAAAAACCATGATCCAGGGACTGGGAAGTTAATGATAAGAGTGTTTTGTGTTTAGATATTTGTTTTTAATAGAGGAATTTTCTAAATTTTTCATTTCTTCTTTTGTTTGCATTTTGTTAATGATTGAATGCTTTGTAATGTACTGTCTTATTTTTTATTTTGTTTTTTTTATTTTCTACACTGTTTTATTTTATAAGATATGTGGGTTTTTGCTTTTCTGCAGTCTTAATAAAATTACTTTTGAAAAAAGAAGCCACGATGCATAACTTTGTAGTGATGGCACTACATTGCTGACTAGCAATCAGGCTACTGTATTGTGATGATAGACAACAGAGCATGGTGCAATATGTTCTGTTGTGCAGTGTGGCTTTCATTGCACAGTGTGTCCCAATATACAATATGAGCCATTGTGCATTGAGACATGTACTCTAGACTGTTGTGTAATGGCAACACCACTGGCTTCATCTGCACAATGGTCCCAGAGATGTAGCTATGTCTCTGCTCTCTTCTTGAAAATATGAGCATTGCACAACATCACGGTTCACCTTAATGCAATCATAAGTCATTTTACAAAGACATAAATATCAAACAGGATTCCAGCTGGTCCAACACATCAGGAGGGCTCCAGCTTCTAGTCATGATGGCTATATATTACCTCTAGTAATAAAGGTTGCATGCCTCTAAACATCAGTTGCCATGGGACAGAAGCAGGAGGGTGCCTACAGGCTTTTGGGCTGATCCTATATGGTTTATTTTATGTTAAAAGAGCATTAGAACCCAGTTTAAGACTTAACTGAATTCCACCAGAAAAGTCTGACATTCTGTAAGACCTTTTAAAATAAATATACCATGATACACTGTCCTCCTTGCTTGTGATGTGACAATGTCTTATAACATTTTATTTCCTTTAAGCAAAATGTTTAATTTTGGTGAACATACTTGAGGTTGATCATTACTAATAAAGATATAGATCACGGAATCAGCATACAAATGGTATTGGATGGGGTTACAGGTTTTCAGCTTATGTATAATCCTGGATTCAGCCTGAGCCTAGAAGCTCATGTTTCTGCAGTGACCAGGATAGCATTGCAGGGGGGGGAAATGTGTGCTGGCTGTGCTAATTCCTAGAGACACCTGATCTAGCCAAGTGTTATATCCTGTTCAGATTACTGTAATGCACTCTTTCTGGGGATACCCTTGAAGATCTTTGGAAACTGCATGTGGTCCAAAGAGCTATACAGGCAGACCGCTGACTGACACTGGTAACAAGAACCATGCAGCTCCCTTATTACAAGAGTTCCACTGACATAATGCTCATTATGACCTCTAAAGCCATATATGGCTTGGCTCTTTATCTGAAGGACCATATTCCCCCATATGAGCCTGCCCAGGCTTTGTATCTTCAGGAAAAGCTTTTCTCCCTCACAGGCATGGCTGGTAGGAACATAGGCAGGGCTTTTAGGAGAGTGCTCCCAGGCGCTGGAATTCCCTTGCCAGAAAGGCTAGACTGGCGGCCTCCTCCATGTCCTTGTGTTAGCAGCCAAAGACTTTGTCCTTTGGGAACTTTAAAGAAAAGAACTGTTTCTATTTATTGCTTTTAAGTGGGAATTTTCAAATTGCTTTAAGTTTTAGTGATAGTTAAATATATTTTAATTTATTACATGTTTTTGCTAATATTTGTTTTTAATCTGTATCTACTTCAATTTTGTAAGTGGCCCCACTCCTGGGGAAAAGGCAGGAGACACAATAACAACAGCAGAAAATTATTGGGGAGTTTCACTGCTCTACTTTTTGTTTTACTTTTTTAATATAATTATCCTTTAGTTGACTAACATCTAATAAATGCATTGTTAGGTATAAATTAACTCTCTTGTTCAAGGTACTTTATTATGAGTTAGAGCTGAAAGCTCTTTCTGGCTTTGGAAAGTTCTTGGACACTACTATAATTAAGATTACTTGTCCCCACTCACAGCAGATGCTGAAGCGCTTCCCTGTTTATGCCATTGATCACGGCTATGTCTGGAACTTGAGGGAATTGGGGAGGCAGCATCTGCTGCAAATCGGTTCCCTTTGGGGTATAATTTTATGACTGTTGTAACTGGGGAGGGAAATAACAGCAGTGACCCACACACCAATGACACAGGGTAATGTGGGGGCATCCAGGAGTTGCAACAAAGGGGCAGAGGGCTCTAGTTGCATAATGAAGCAGATAATATTTCAAAGGACATGACCCATTCTACAGTTTCAATAGCAGCCAGTGAGGGAAAAGGGTATTCTTCTAGTCACATTAAATATCCAACAAGGAAGGGTCAATTCCACTTTACCCTGTAGTTTGTGCCTTCATGCAAATTCACAGGCCAGTGGGGTAGAATATAAATAAGAATATAACCAGAGCCCTGCTGGATCAGAGGAGAGGCCCATCTACAGTAATCAAGTATCCTGTTTTCCATGATGGCCAACCATCTGCCTGTGAACTACGTATAAATGCAGGACAAGAAAGCTATGGCACTCTTTGGTAGTCACTCTGCTCCATAACTTGGTATTTACAGGTTTGCTGTCTTTGAACTTGGAAATTTCAAAAATTACTGAGAGATTTATCGTCCATGGATCTGTTTTATTCCCTATAATTACTGTCTTCTTTCATGGAAGACAAAGTGCTCTACATGGGGTTCCTCCATCCAGATGCTGACTAGACCTGAGCTTGCTAGCTTCAGTAAGATGGCTGTATCTTGTAGTCTCAAAATGGCACATTGAAGTCTGAGATTAGCTAAATTGAGTAATCTCCACATCATACAGCAAAGAGGTTCATATATGAACTATGTACTATGTGAAGAAGTTATTGTATCTGTCTTGAATCTATACCTCAGGAAAGGCAAACCTGGCCACTAGGAACCATGCTGTAATTACCTCTCACTTAGATTGCCATATCACACTGTATTTGGGGTGACTCTTGAAAAATCATCAGAAGCTAAAGCTAGCATAAAAAATGGTAGCTGGAAGCTTTAGAGACCATACATTAGTCCTCACCCAATCAATCAAGCTTCCAATTTGTTTCCAGGCTCAAACTGAGATGGGTGATTTTAATCTACAAAGCAGTTTAATCTAATCTAAACTGCTTGGATGGATATGTGGGTTTGGGTGGGGAGTACAAGTTGAACAAAGAATACATACATTTAAATTTACATGGTATTGATGGGAGCTGTAGTCCAACATGTCTAGAAGGCAACAGGTTGGAGAAGACTGCTGGAGAGAAACTGAGAACCAGAGGTATCTTTAAAACCTCTTAATGTGTTAAGATGTGTTAATGAAGGCAATGCTGTGGATGTAGTATACTTTGATTTCAGTAAGGCCTTTGACAAGGTCCCCTATGATATTCTTGCAAACAAAGGAGAAAAATGTGGGTTAGACAGAGCTACTGTTAGGCGGATTTGTAATTGGCTGACCAGCTGAACACAAAGTGTGCTCACCAATGGCTCCTCTTCATCCTGGGAAGAAGTGACTAGTGGGGTGCCACAGGGTTCTGTCCTGGGCCCAGTGCTATTCAACAGCTTTATCAAAGACTTGGATTAGGGAATAGAGGGCATGCTCATCAAATTTTCAGATGACACCAAATTAGGAAGGATAGCTCATACCCTAGAGGACAGGAACAGAATTTAAAATGACCTTGACAGATTATAGAGCTGGGCCAACACTAACAAAATGAATTTTAACAGGGAGAAATTTAGGGTGCTACACTTGGGTAGAAAGAATGAAAGGCACAGATATAGGATGGGTGATACTTGGCTTGAAAATAGTATGTGTGAAAAGTACCTAGGAGTCTTAGTCAACCATAAGTTGAACATGAGTCAGCAGTGTGATGAGGCAGCTAATAAAGTCAGTGTGATTCTGGGCTGCATCAGTGGGAATGTAGTGTTGAGATCAAGGATATAATACCACTCTATTCTACTTTGATTAGATCTCATCTGGAATACTGTGTCCAGTTCTGGGTACCATAATTCAAGAAGGATATTGACAAGCTGGAACATGTCCGGACGAGGACGACTAAAATGGTAAGTGTCTGGAAACCATGATGAAAAGAAAGTTGAGAGGTGACACGATAGCCATGTTTAAATATTTGAAGGGATGTCATGTTGAAGATCAACCAAGCCTGTTTTCTGTTGCTCTGGAGACTAGGACACTGAGCAATGGATTCAAACTACAGGAAAAGAGATTTCATCTAAATATCAGGAAGAACTTCCTGACAGTCAGAGCTGTCCAGCAGTGGAATATGCTGTCTCAGAGCATGGTGGAGTCTCTTTCTTTGGAGGTTTTTAAGCAGTGGCTGGATGGCTAAGTGCTGGGGGTGCTTTGAATGTGTGTTCCTGCATGGCAGGGGTTGGACTCGATAGCCCCAGTGGTCTCTTCCAACTCTATGATTCTGTGATCTTCCTCCATTTCTTCAAGAAGGAAGTAGTCCTAAGAATTCTGTCACCCACTTAACTCCCACTGTCAGTGTTAAACAATCCCTTTCCATGATGAAAAATGTGGCCTCTTGCAAGAATGAACAAAAGTTAATAGAGAGAATAAAAAGTATCTTATGCTTATCATATTGAAAGATCACATTTTTCTGCTAACATTATTTTACTTTTCTTCTTTTCTTTTTTTCTTTTCTTTATAAGATGCCTATAACATAGCACATGAAATTCAGATAGAGAAAGAAATTCAGATGTGTTCCAAGTTAGCTTCCAGGTTGCCTGCTAAAAGAATGCACCGAATGCTCAGCTGTGCTGGCCATATCTGAGAAAGGTTAACATTGGGGATGCATGTGCTGATCCTATTCAGTGTGAGCATGCTCTGCAGTACAGCAGAAGGCTGCTTAACATTTTTATTGTTTTTCTTTAAACCCTCTTTATTATTACTTTCCCGCTCCTTGCTACAGACATCAGGCAGGTTTTTTTATCCCCTTTCATCAACTCCTAATCTTGCCTCTGGCACGTGCAAAGCATAGGGAAACATGGGAAGATAATAAAAATCCATTATAGCTTTGCTTTCCCAAGCCTGAATGAAATGCAGTTTAATTGGCATCTTATTCTGTCACTGTTAATACAAGTTTATACTTCGCCTTCTCATCAATATACTTTACAATCTGAGGTTAATTATGAATGGGTCATGAAATTACAGTAAACACTAGTCAGGGAATATCTAATTACTTGTCTGCTTAGCTTTTTGTTAATTGTTAATTATCCTTATTTAATTTGAATTCCGAGTTAGTATTCTATGTGTGGCAGAGGTTTCCATGCACATGCTGAATGCCCATCAGGAATCAGTCCAGCCCATGCTGCTAGCTACAAAGAGGTTGTGCTGGATCCATCAGATGTCTGCAGATGATCTCTCTGCTTCCAAGGGTGAGCCTCTTCACCAGGCTTTACCCACCAGTAGAAACAAGGAGGCTGCCACTTCCTACTGTCCTTTAAGAAACAGCTGGATCCCTACCTCCTGCCAATTGCATGAAAAACAGCCTTTCAAAAGTGCTACACAGCTATAAAAGCCTCTATTTTCCTTGAGGAGTCTGGCTGATTCCAAAACTACAAAGTCATCTCATTCTGCACAGACAAAAGTACTTTTTCTAAAGTCTCCAGCCACCATCTTTGATTTTTGACCTTCTAAGATGGCCATGTGGGTGGCAGAAATGTACACACAACAAGCAAGTTTTATATAAAAAGAAATATACATATATCACATGATATACTGTCAGGCTGTCACCCAGTTAAAGAGATTGGTCAAGCAAATGATGACTTCTAACTAATTCATAGAATCATAGAATCATAGAGTTGGAAGAGACCACAAGGGCCATCCAGTCCTACCCCCTGCTATGCAGGAACACACATTAAAGCATTTCCAACAGATGGCAATCCAGCTTCTGCTTAAAAACCTCCAAAGGAGACTCCACCACACTCTGAGACAGCATATTCCATAACTGATTATATCTACATTATATCTGTTGGTTTTGAAGAGGAAATCATAGAATCATAGAGCTAGAACAGACCACTAGGGCTGTCTGGTCAAGTCCCCTGCTATGCAATTAAACACAACTAAAGCCCTCCTGAAACACACACATCTAACCTGTACTCCAAAGAAGAGTCCACCATATATCAAGGCATTTTATTCCATTCCACTTTTGAACAGCTCTTATCATCAAGAAATTCTTCCTAATGTTTAGGTTAAATCTCTCTCTCTCTCTCTCTCTCTCTCTCTCTCCTTTTTGTAATTTGAATCCATTGATTTGTATTCTAGTCTTTGGGGCAGCAGAAAACAAGCTTGCTCCTTCTTCTACATGACATCACATAGTCATTGACTCACTTTTCCTCAGCAGAAACTCCATCTACTTATACCATGCACACAAGGAGAGCTCATGGCCCAAAACACACAAAAAGACACTAAGCTCCAAAAAGCACAAGCCCGCTATCATACTCAAACCTTTATTTTCCTTAGGTATCTGTGTGCGCGTGTTGCTTACATTGCGTGCCTGTATTTAATAAAGATCATTCATTATTTCCAACACGATTTGCTTCTTGACTTGGCCTGACTCCGTAAACATTGTCTCTCTGGGAAGCATACTTTCTTTCTTTTCTGGAGTACAATCTGGACTACAATTCTGTACTCTGTAGTACAATTCTGTACAATTTCTGAAGTATAATTTGTCTCTCTGGGAAGTATTACCCTGTTTACTGGGGGTCCCGGGAGCTCTTGACTAATTTCCCCATCTTGTGTAATTGTAAGGTTATTTACCTTACAATTACACAAGATGGGGAAATTAGTCAAAGAGCACTGGTTGGCACTATGAGAGGCAGGGTAACGCAGCAGGATCTTGTAACCCAATGTAAAGGTTTGAGTATGATAGCAGGATTTTCAGAGGGATAGTTGATTCGGGTGTTACGAAACCTGTTCCTGAAGCCTGGAAAGAAGATAGAGAGTGATGCTGGGGTTCGATGTGGCTCAGCACGTGGAGCTGAGGGGAAGATCGTCAAGCAAAGCGGCAGCAAGGCAGTCTGGAACTCGGGAGCCATCCGAGGAAGGTCTCAGAATCAGAGGCTTTTATAGGGAGAAATGTGGCTGCAGGCTATGCCGTACTTGGGGAAAACAATGCATTTTAGGAGCGGGACAAAGCTTTGGAAAGGTCAGAATTTAGCATGATTAATTTAAGTCCAAACTGACAAAGAGGTAGACCGTATGCAAATGCTCAGTGCTTGGGGCAGGGAGTCCTTTGAATACAACGTGCATACATAATGAGGGTGTTTGCAGAGAAGTCTCTTAAAGCAAGGATCTGGCTATTTCTGGCCTACCTGGGTGGAGAATGGAATGTTCAGCAATTAGTGGCCGAGCCTAGTTCTGTGCTTGTCCGGGGGCCTCACAAACACGTGGAGAGGGGTGGTGGAAGAGAACCAAATTATTGATATCAAAAAGATATCTAGGGGTATCTCCAAATAGGCCTAAACTGCAGTAACAGAAGTATACGTTCTTTCTTGTCTAGAGTACAATTCTCCTACCACATTTACAAGGCATAGAACCCTCAGAAAGGTGGAAAAATTGCAAGTAATGCTCCCATCTGCTCCCCCTCCCATTCCCTGCCAGTGCTCCCCCTGTTACTCTGTGTTTTGCGGGGTCCAGGAAGGGGCGCCCAGATTTCCAAATAAAATACCAATTGGGGGAAAATTAGCTGGAGCACTCTTTTGGCTAACGAGAAGCAGGGTAACTTTGCAAGGATCTTGAAACCCAATGTCTACGGCTTCAGGTCAGGGAACAGGCACGCAAGTTTAGAAGTAACCAAAAATAACAGTTTTATTGAAAAACAACAGAAAATAAATAACACACACATGCACTAACTAACTGGGAAACAGAATTGGAGAGTTTAGGGAGAGGCAATACGACACCTGGTTTCGTTGTCCTGGCAAAGGAGAAAGATGGGGTTCCGAAGAAGAAAGCTCAGCGTGGCTGGCTGAGGGGAGTTCCCTTAGATGACCAGCAACAAGGCGGGATGGCAGTCCAAAGTAGTCCGAAGACTGTTTGAAACTGAGAGGTTTTTATAGGGGAGTTCGTACCTACCGGCTATGGCAAGCCAGGTGAGAACAAAAGGAGTTTCGGCGCTGGACAAAGGATTTGGAAAGGTCAAATTTAACATAATGAGCTTAACGCTTGATGACAATAGTTTAAATGTCTTGTTTACCGGATTGGCTCTGCTGAGAGCCGTGCAGCTATTGTGAAGTTTGCAAGTGGAAGTTCCCTGAAGCTAGGAGTGAAGCTTGGGTTGCTGGCCTCAATAGAGTCTGGAATGTGAAACCATTAGCGGCCACACTCATGTCCGTGCTTGTCCGGAGAACCTCGCAAACACGTGGAGTGTGGTGACTGAAAATTAGTCCAGCTAAGGCCAAATTGTCTGATATCAAAGTGATATCTGGGGGTCCTCACCTACCGTGCCATACCAAAAGTTACACCCCCTTCCCATTCCCATGCAAAATGGAAGGGAATGGAATGGGGGAGCCTCCCAAGATCCTCCCTTTCCTCCTCTGGAGTTCTCCCCTTCCCATTCCCATGCATTTTGCCCCAGGGGGAACTCCAGAGGAGGAAAGGAAGGATCTTGGGAGACTCTACTCCCATCTTGGAGAACTTGCCTGGGGCAGAATGCATAGGAATGGGAGGAAGATAATTGAGGGGGAAGCACACCCGTTCATGAATAATTGAATTTGTGAATGTCAAACCCACGAATGTGGAGGGAGGACTGTATCATATACACAGCAAATCCATTATAGAAGAGGCATTCCCTGTGGTGTATGAAGCCGGCGTGTCTCTTCCTTTGGGGTTGCTGTCAAACATTCCTGGCATTAATTTTTCCTCTTCTGACCATAATGCCTGTAGAACAAGGAGCAAACTTAAGAAAAGGTATCCAAGCAAGCAATAAAATTAGAAGCCCAAGATATTTTACCAAGTTAGAAGAAAAGGTTTATAAGTTTCCAGTTAAATTCTATCTTCTCAGATGATTTCCTACCACCACATATAGTTCACCAAAGAAGGATATAGAGAAGGACTGAGATCCTGCTCCTGGAGAGGTTCCAGGTCCCAGTAAGTCAAAAACCCCAGATAATGATCTGCCCATGGCACCCATATCATCTCCACATCCAGATCACCACCATCCCATCCAGCACAGAAAACTAGGTCCAGAGTGTGTTGTGCATCATGGCTGGCCCCAGATATTACTAGGGACAGACTCATGGTCACCATGGAAAACGTGAAGTCCTGAGCTGCCCCTGACAGAGTGGTCTCACATGGATGTTGAAGTAACTCAGCACAAGAAACTAGAGGGGACTCCATCATCAACAGCCTATGAATATACCCTAGGTATATATGTTAATACAAGCTGAGCATAAGTTACCATACTCTACTACCCCTACTACAAGACACATGATTTTCACAAATTGGACTTATTAATGAATGGAGAACACTATCAGAGTTGTACTGGCCAGAGAACGTATTCGGGGTTATGCTGACCAGAGACATGTTTGGGGTGATGAAAGTTCAGAGAAGATTATGTGGAAAATCCAGTGCTGATGGGTTTGTGCTAATCCTAGGCTCTTGACATTTTTGAACACCATGAAATACAAGTGCCCAGTTTGGTGAGTAATCAGAGACCATCCCTCAATCTTACCCTATGGAGATCTTCCCTATACATCCTTCCTTACTGAACATTAAGAGACTGTCACGAGTCCATCAATGTTTTGTCACTCAGAGTTAAGCAATCAGCCCATTTTGGACTCTTTTGTTAGTCCTGTGGGAAAGTCATTACGGCTTTGTTGATGCACCTCTTCAGAATGCAAAATAAGGTGTAAAAACCCTAGCTTTGATCCCAGCCAATTGTAGTGTGTAGTATGTAATGCCCCAGACTACTGCTCCTCTGTGAAACTCTGTCTGAGTCCCTCTGCTGTGACCCCTTCTTCAGGACTGTTAACTATCACCATTTCCACCCAATCTCTATCCAGCCTTTCTTGCCTCAGTTTCCAATAGCCTTGTATAGTTCTTAAGAGCGTCTGGTTTCTTGTGTGTTGGTCAATTCAAATAAAATACTCTGTTAACTTTAACTGGAGTCCTCTCTACAGTTAGTACTCATATACATAGGTGAAAGGATCCTGCTGTTACCCTCCTCTCTCAGGCTTTCTTTGAGCTATAATTCTCCCAAATTCTAAGGAGCTGCTGGCATTGCAGGTGGACCCCAACATCCCCCCACCTCTTAGGGTAACAAATATTTCCAGTAACACAGTCTTGCTACTCTTGATGAACAGCTCTTTAGTCTGCTGTCTCCCTATGCCTTTTTGACAGTTTGTCAAACAGAAGAATATTTCCAGCATATTGGGCACACTGCTACCCTATCTGTCTATAGAAGTTAGAAAGAAGATATGAAGTGAGAATAAAGGCTCTTAGACAAGACTTTCATCCCAATCCATGCAGCAAGAGGAGGTTCTATATTCAAAAGTTTATCTATGCTGGTATGTGTATGCGAGCATGCATATACAGAGAAATGTGCACTATAAAATGTGTTTATAAGCTAAATCATATTACTGGCCCTGACTAATCAATAGGAATGTGAATTTCTATAAGTTCCCTTAATTCAATGGGTCTACTCTACTCCAACAACTGGATTCAAGTTTATGTGTCCCAGGTCACCATGATCCTGAGAAGTAACAAAAGACTGTCTAGCTGTGGCATCCTATCCCCTGGCAGAACAAAAATGTATTAATTAATGGAGTGTCTACTGTGGTAAAAGAAATACTAAATAAGTTTGCTCAGACATTAAAATAAGTACATGAATATTAATATTTTACTGCTGATTTGACTATTTCCTCCATAAAATGAAATTAACTACTATGGTAGTGGCACATAATATTCATGGAGAGGGGGGAAACCTACTATGCAATTCAAAATGCACAATTTTCATAATTTCTGTTGTGAGATTTAAACTTCACCCTCTATGAAGCACTTCCTAATTATACTGAGCTCAGCATATCTATATGGTAGGAATAAAGCAACCTTTCCACCATATTCAAGTGACTGTAGGAAGATCAGCAGTCTGACTGAAGATGCTACAAATATTAATTCAATTGTATCAAATAGCATGTTTCATTAGTATAAAATGATTGGTTGCCTGTGGAGTCTCATAGTGGCAAAAACCACACATACCAATAATTTTTAAGTAAGATAAAATTTCATACTAAAATTATACTCAGCTGATGGATAAAAGCAAACTACCCCCTTTTCTCTCTCAGGTGATGTGATCTTTCTATAAGCCCAATACACAGCAATTGTTGATTAACATGATTTTGGTCTAACCATCTGGGAAGGGCTTCGGCCTAAGCTAAGAGTATCCATTTTAATCAGCAACCCTATTTTTCTAATTCTTTGCAGGAAGCACACTACAAAATAGAATAAAAATGCTCAAGCTGGAGCAAGTCCAGAGGAGGGCGACCAAAATGGTGAGAGGCCTGGAAGCCATGCCCTATGAGGACAGACTTAGAGAGCTGGGTATGTTTAGTCTGCAGAAGAGAAGGTTAAGAGGGGACATGATAGCCATGTTTAAATATTTGAAGGGATGCCATGTAGAGGAAGGAGAAGGCTTGTTTTCTGCTGCTCCGGAGACCAGGACAAGGAGCAATGGATTCAACCTGCAGGAAAGGAGATTCCACCTGAACCTCAGGAAGAACTTCCTGACAGTCAGGGCTGTGCGGCAGTGGAATCTGCTGCCCCGGAGTGTAGTAGAGTCTCCTTCCTTGGAGGTTTTTAAGCAGAGGCTTGATGGCCATCTGTCGGGAGTGCTTTGAGGGTGTTCCTGCATGGCAGGGGGTTGGACTGGATGGCCTGTGTGGTCTCTTTCAACTCTACATTTCTATGATTCTATGATTCAAAATACCATTTTATTAACTCACTGGCTTTTGTTACTATCCTGTCCTCTTGTAGAGGTCTTTCATTTAATCTCCAATTTAAAATTCATTTTGAATTACCTCTTAGAAAAAGTGTGATCGCATTATGATCTGAGAGGCTTCTAGGAAGAATTTCTGATTTGGTAACACTATTAATCAATGATTTTGAGACCAGGAACATATCAATTCATGAGAGTGAATTATGGGGTTCAGAATAAAAAGTATAATCTTTGAAATGTCCATACAGGTGTCGCCAAGAATCTATCAAAATCCAAATTGTTTACCATTAGATCAAATGATTGTGTAAGTTTTCCTTGATTCTTCTTAATCAATTTAGCTGATTTCCAATCAAGTTTAGGATTGACCACCCCATTCCAATCATCAAATATCATTATCTTGCTGTAGTCCAAGTCCAAAATTTTACTGTTCAGTTCCATGTAGAAATTTTCTTGTTTATTATCAAGACCATAAAAACCTATGAGTAGTATTTTCTGATCTTGCCAAAGTATTTCAACAGCGAGGTATCTTCCATCTATGTCGTTGAGTACTTCTCTAGTTTGAATATTAGGGTTCACATAGAATATAACTCCTCTTTTCTTTTTATTAGGGACTAACACACATTCATTACCCAGTTTTTTATTTTGAATGAAATGGATTTTTTTCATTCTTTACTCTAATTTCTTGGAGGCATAATATATCATAGTTCTTTTTTCTGGGATAATGAAAAAAAATTCTTTTTTTCTGGGGAGTCGAGATTCCTTTTACATTCCATGGTAAAATCATTAATTTTTTAGCTTCTTGAATTGTCTCTATTCTGAAAAGTTTTCCTCTAAAATGAAAACTGATGCCTTCTAGTTTTCCCTATCTATAGAAGATAGTTATTTTTAAGTCAGAAGTTAAATTAAATCAGAAATTAAATCAAAAATTTATATTGTCAATATTCTATTATTATTACTCTATTGCTTAATGAATCATCTAAAACTTTTGTAAATATTTAATCCATTCTAAATCGAGAACAATATGTTAAATAGTAGTAACTTATATCAACTTATATAACTTATATCAAGTGCTTTCTATTGTTTTGTTGTTTTATCACACTATAAATAGCAATAACTTGTAGCTCTAAAAATCAGCAAAAAAAGCATAAAATATTAGGAATTTATAATATGTTTCTCTTCTCTTCTCTTCAAACAGAAATTAATATCCAATCCAGTATCTGGGAAGCAACAATATTCACAAATTGATTCAAATCCAGATTATTAATCAAAGGTCCATGGCTGAAAGTGAGTCCAATTTAAATCCAGACATTTCACAGCGAGAAGAGTAGAAACAAACTAATCTGCCAATTCTTTATACTTAACTGTTCAGTTTATAATCCAGACTATTTCTTTTACAGCTCAGTTCTCAGTTCCACCCATATAGAGAGAGAAAATCTAGTCGTTGTTTCCTTCATTAGATAAGTCGCCACCATGAAACTGTTCTTCCCCCACATCCATCACAACTCATTCCATTTTTAGTTCAAAGTCCACAGTCAGGTTAGGAACATTTATGGCCACCAAAAAAGACTCAGTTCTGGCAGAAATAAGGAAAAAATAAAAAATCCCAAAACAAATACCAGATCCATAATTTTATATTAACTCCTACGCGAAGTGTCTCGTTCTCTTGGCTATCAGTCTTGTTAAGGTCCTCCAAGGGAGTCAGCTGTCACTGCCATTAAAGCCGGACACTTCCCCATGTCGTTTTCGCCCAAACGTACTTGCAGGAACTTACAATTCCCAGTTATTAAATACTCCAATTAGAGATACAAAGTCCGCTTTTCTTTTTCTTTTTATGTAAACTCCAGTATAAGCTAAGTGTTCTAAGGAGTCTATTGCAGCTTTGCTGTTATTATAGTAAGAGGAAATCCCTCTGTAAAAGTCCAAACACTTGAACAATGTCAATCATAAAGTCAAAAGAAAACCATACAGATTCTCTTACTGAAGGAATCATTAACAATGGCTCTAAGGCACAAAGCAGAGACAAGAGGTGCAGACAATTAGATGTATGCCAGCTCAAATGGGTTTTTGAATTAAAAAGTCTGCGGGTGCTGCTGATCTGCAAAATGCACAATCTGATGGTGGTGGCTGTTCCGATCTCCTCTGCCCCAGCCACCTCCAGCCATCACAGGAATCCTCACTTGGGTTGAAAGTTAAGGAGCAGGCGACTGATCTCTGGAACCCCACTTGTTCCCCCCATACCATGGAGGAAACTGATCGATTCTAGGATTACGAAATCGACTCTCGCTTATGGAAAGAGTGATCTCCTGCCCAGACAGCAAGGACAACCCTGTCATGGCGGCATAAGTCAGACCAGAATTCTGAAGAATCACAACTTTTTGGTGAACAAACTTAGAAGAAAAAATATTCCCTTTACCTGGGATAGACTGGAGAGAGTGACTTTACATACAAAGATGAAAGATATAGGCCGAATACCATTGATAAGATTCATGCTTTTCTAAGAGTATTTAAAAATAAATTTGAGAAAGAAACAAATCAAGAAGAGACAATGGATTCAAACAATCAAAAGAAGAGACTAAAGATTCTGATGAACAGCATCTGCCTCTGCTACCATATCAGCAAGTGCAGTTGCTTCAGCTGTACATGGGATGAAGACTTAACATTAAAAAGTACAAACTCTATGTTGGATTTTTCTTATTTGAAGCTTAATATGGATTACAATTTTTTGACTTTGAATATAAATGGGGTGAATACACCCTAAAAGAGGAATAACATTTTTCATTATTTAAAAAAATTGGACTTGGATATTATTTATTTGCAAGAGACTCAATATACAGAGGGGAGATCAAAAACTTTTAATATGAAAAAAGATTAGGTGATTAATTTATTTCTACTGGATAATCTAAGAAAAACTGGGTTGTTTTATATGTAAGACCAAATGTATCCCCTAAATTGATTTTTATGGATGATGATGGATGATGAAGGTAGATTTATGGGAGCGGAAATTATTGTAAATGGGGAGAAAATCTTGGTGGGGGGGTTATGTACTGGGGTTACAGAAGGGAATTTTAATTCAAAAATGGAATGTTATGTTAACTGAATTGTCTTATGATGAATGGTGTTTAATGGGGTACTGGAACAGGGTGGTTTCCCCATAAATTGAGAGATTTTCTTCAAAGGATGTTCAAAGGTCACAATGTTGATTACCAAAATACTTTTTGAGATGATGGATAAGTTACAAACTGTGCATATATGGAGATTTACGCATCCAAATGAGAAGGACTATACTTTCTTTTCTGGTAGGCATGCATTCAAGGATAGATATGATATGGGTTTCCAAAACCTGGGCTGATAAGATATATAAAGTTGAAATCCTCCCAAAGACTTTCTTTAATCACAATCCAATGAAGACGTGGATCAGAAAGATCAGTAAAGAATTCAGATGGAGACTAATGAATCTTTGATGATGAAGGAAGAAGTAATTTCAAAAACAAAGAGTGAAATTAAAGAGATTTTTGAAAGAAATTTAAATAAAGGAACCAACATCAGATCAGTTTGGGATGCAAGTAAAGCAAATATGAGAGGATACTTTATTTGGGTAAACAAAGAATATAAAAGAACAAATGGTGAAAGTACAGAAGATTTTGAATGAAATAAAAATTAAAGAAGCAGCATTAAAAAATTTCCAGAAGATGAAGGAATTTTGAAGAAGTTGAAACTGCTAGGAAATCAACTATCAATGTTGATGATAGAAGGCTTTGAAAATAAGTTGAAGTTTTTAAAACAGAAAAACTTTGAATATGCAAACAAGCCAGGAAGATGGCTTGTATATAGATTAAGGAAAGAAAGACATAAGAGAATGATTTTGAAATTAAAATAAAATGATAAAGAATTTGCAAAGGATAAAGATCTTCAAAAGATTTTGCATGACCATTTCTCAAAGTTATATTCAATGAAGAAGACAGAAGATACAAAGATAGCAGATTACCTGATGAGATAACACCCACCTAAATTGGCAGAAGAAGAAAAAGAGAAGATTAATTGGAAGATTAAAACAATGGAGATAAGACAGGCTATTCAAAAACTGATGTCTGTGAAGGCCCCAGGTCAGGTTGAACTTGGCATTCTTTATTGCAAAATATTACAGGAGGAATTGTAGGTGCAAGGATACGCCCCTGTCTCATCCCCTTCAACATAGGCATGGGTTCGGAGAGATGTCCCTGAGAACCTTATTTAACACATAGTTGGCTGTTATTATGAAACATCTTAATTAGGGCGAGGAGTCTGGTGTCCATCAGTAAAGACTCCAATTGTGCCTAGAGACCGAATCAAAGGCAGCCTTCAGCTCCATAAATGCTACAAAGAGCTTGCCATACCTAGGTCTTGAGTACTTCTCTGCAAGATGAACTAATACTAAACAGTGATTGTTTGGAGAACGGTTTTCTCGAAAGGCTGCTTGAGCCTTGGAAAGAATGTTATTTTGCTATAGAAAGAGGATTAATTTGGAAGAAAGAGAGCGAGCATAGAGTTTACCCACTATGGACAGCAAATTTATCAGTCTGTAGTTCTCAAGATTGTTGACTTGGCCTTTTTTATAGATGGGAACTACAATTGCTTGATTTCAGCCATTGGGGATCATTTCAGATTTGTTTATCTGTGTAAATAAGGCTGCTAACAAAGGTGCTCACCAGTGGTTATCGGTTTTAATTAATTGGCTGGGATATTATTATTATATTCCAGGAGCCTTTCCATTTCTGAGATGGGAAATTAATTCAATAACTTCATCAATAGATATGTGTTCCCAGGATGGGGCCATTTGTGGGGGGGAGACTGTTTGTGGGGCCAGACTGTTTATCAATAGTCTTATCAGAAGCAATTACAGAGTCAATACCCTCAGTAAAAATCCCCCTGAAGTGGTTTTCCCACACCACAGCTGGAATATCACAGGTCTCTAGCAACATAACTGAAGAGTCTTTTATCAGTATTTTGGGTCTGAGTGAAGCTACTGTATCAGAGGTCAGCTTTTCCTTCATTAAGTGATCCAGATCCGAAGACCATTTGATTCTTGTTCTTGTTCTTCATTTGATGGTAATTGCTTTTAAATATGGTTGCTAACTCACTCTACTTTTGGTCATTATAGTGAGGACTAATGGAAGGTGGTCACTTTCAGTTCTGGTGACAACCCAAAGGTGTTGAATTGTATGAAATGCGTTCCTTGAAATTAGACAATAGTCAATCGTGCTGGATCCACATTCATTGATGAACATATATGCACCAGGAATATCACCCAGCACAGCATCATTTAATAGGAATAAATCTAGCCTATGTGCAAGTTGTGCTAAACGAAAACCTGAGAAATTTGAAATATTATCTTTAGAAATCCTGGATGGAAAATACCTATAATCTTTTAGCTCGGTAAGAGTTGGGAATTTTGTTTCCAGTTCAATAACATTGTAGCCAGACCTAGCATTTAAGTCTCCAAGAGTATAAAAATAAACCATGGGATGTTTGATAATCAAAGAGAAAATAAAAATTTCAGTTTTAAGCCAATAAATCAATTAAGTCCGAAGCAAGTGAAGATGGATTCCTATTAGAGATGGGGTGTATCTTGGCTTCAACCACAAGCCCTCTAGACAGAGGAGAGTACAAAAGCTCCATCTTGTTTACAGAGACCAAAGCCAGAGTGTGAGGTGTCTTGCACTCCAAACAACTGATTTCTAGAGGAGAAAAATTATTGGCTTGTAGAGACAGCTTAGAAATTTCTTCCTTATAGGTTAGCTGGAATTGGCGTTATGGGAATTAACCTTTTCTGAATGTTAAACTGTGCTCCTCTAATGACTCAAGGAGGTTTTTGGAAGAGGCTACCTCAGGAGCTAACTCTGCACTAGCATTACCCCATCTCCTCAGCGGTATGAGAGGTTTGCGTATTGAATTTTTAAAGTGATGTCTTGGAAAAATACAAAAACCATTTAAAAACTGTTGTTCTCTCATAATCTTATTACGAATGAGAGGATTTGTAAAATCAAGTAAAAATCTTGAGTAATTTGGAGATGAATATAATAGTTCAACTGATAATAGATTAACCTGTCTTAATCTTAGAAGTTGTTTGAAATGTGTGCTAGCACTGGGAATTGAATTCCAGAAGAGGTGGTGCCCAGTGAAAGAATAGACATTTAATGACACTTTGGAGATTTAGAGAGATAAATAACAATAATTATTCCTGTTTGTAGCCTTAAGATGGGATGGAAAGAAGCTAATATACTTTGCTTCCAAAGAAAGGACAAGATTTTGCATCACCAATGTATTATAGACCAGTTTCTTTGCTGAATGACTATAAGATTTTCACTTTAGCTTTGGCTGAAAGATTGAAGAATTTATTTACGAAGATATAATGATCAAAGTAGATTTCTTACTGCAAAACAAATGAAAGACAATATAAGAACTGTCTTGGATGCCCACTGAACACTTTGAAAGTCATAATGAGAAACAAGGCATATTAATTTATTTGGATGCAGAAAAAGCTTTTGATAATTTGAATTGGCAATTTCTTTTTAAAGTTTTGGAACTGTTGAATTTTGATTCAAATATTTTGACTTGGATTAGATCAATATATTTGAATCACCAAGGGATCAGCAAAAATTCTTAATTTAAATTCAAATTTTCTAATTTTAACTCCAGTTATCTCAGCATCTTGCCTAATAGCTTGATTCAAGACCTCCATTGCTAAGATGAACAAAAGAGGAGACAGAGGCCATCCTTGTCTTGTCTCTTTAAAAATCTTAAAAGGTTTGGTTATGTCTCCATTAACTATTATTTTTGCAAATTGATTCAAATATATTGAACCTCAGGAAGAACTTCCTGATGGTCAGAGCTCTCTGGCAGTGGAATATGCTGCCTCAGACTGTGGTCTCCTTTTTTGGTGGTTTTTAAACAGAGGCTGGATGGCCATCTGGTGGAAGTGCTTTGATGTGTGTTCCTGCATAGCAGGGGGTTGGACTGGATGGCCCTTGTGGTCTCTTCCAACTCTATGATTCTATGATTCTAATGGCAAAAAGGTTTGTAAAAATTTGCCTAGGGAGATAAAAAGCCCAAAGTGAAATATAAAGGTTTGCAATCTAACATATAGGGTAAGGGGACCAACAAAATTGAATTTGTGAATGGAAATGCCTGATTGCCTATTTAAAGAAAAATGAGGGTGGATTGATGATGATAGGTTTTTAAACTTGTTTATATCTTCTCCTTTCATTTCATGAGACGTATAATATGAAAATAATAGAAGATTTTAATTTGTTGCTGTTTTAGGATATTTATAATATTTATAGTGTAGGGTTTTAGTAACAAAGTTTAATAATTTTAATAATTTTTGAGAATTAATCATCATTCTAATTATCAATGCTTATTACTAGTTTATATAATATAATTATAATGTTATGCTGTTATTATAAGTATGAATATAACTAAGCAAAGCTGAAATAGATTTACTGTTTTTGATCTTCTGTTTTAATTAAACTTTGAGGTTTGATGCAACTGCTTAGAAAAAAATTAACAAAAAAGGTAAAATAATGTTAAGTGATTTGTAATGATTACTATTTTTTCCCCTTTTTAAAGAATTAGGTAAATTTGTAAAAATTAGGAGGGTCGCTAACACTCAAGAGGACAGATAATTCAAAATGACTGTAACAGATTAGAGATCTGGCCCAAAACCAACAAAATGAATTTCAACAGGGAGGAGTGTAAGATGCTACACTTGGGCAGAAAACCCCCAAAATGTACAGATATAAGATGGGTGACACGTGGCTTGACCACAGCAGTGACATATTTAAGTCTTTTACTTCAATTCAAGTCTTATGTCCCTACCTTCAAGTCTCAAGTTGAGTCTCAAGTCCTTGCAAGATAATTTGAATCTCAAGTCACATCTCAAGTATGGGAGCCAACAGGAAAAAAAAAAAAAAAGAGCTGATGATCTGTCCTGGGGGGGGGGTTAAGTTGAGAGTAAGCAGGTTTGGAAGGAAGCCTTCAGCCATGGAAGAACAGGAAAGCCTTTTCAAAGCAAACTGCTTTCCATGCTGCCATGGCCGTAAAGGACACCGTTTCTCTCCCATTTACTCACAGGCAAGCAGGCTTTCTTTCTTGTTTACTTATGACTGAGCAAGGAGGAACTAAATGGAGAAAGGAGAGGAGGAGGAGGAGGATTAAACTCCTTGCCCACACTCACCAGAAAAAAGATGCAAAGCCCTGTTTTCCCTCTTTTAACTTATCCTGCTTTTTTGATTTCCTATAAATAGCTTCAGGAGAAAGGCAGGAAAGAAAAGAGAGGCCGAGAGGTGAGGATAAAAGAGTCTGTGCAGCTCTGATGGGGTCATCAGGATAACATTCCCTCGCTGCTAACTGGGGAAAGGTTGGAGGGGCAGGTGGGCAGCAAGTTGATCACTAAAAAAAATTATTGATGTTGAGTGCAAGTCAAGTCATTGAAGAGACTTAAATCTGACTTGAGTCCAAGTTGATCAGCTTGAGTCTACATCACTGAACCACAGTATATGTGAAAAGGATCTGGGAATCTTAATAGACAATAAGCTGAACATGAGTCAAAGCCAATGAAATTCTGGGCTGCATCAAGAGAAGTATAGTGTCTAGGTCAAGGGAAGCGATAGGTTGCTCACCCATAACTGGAGTTCTTCGAGTGGTTATCTGTGAACTCACATAAGTGGGTAGTCTGCGCCTGCACCATACTGACTATGGAAACTTCTAGAGCTTCTGGCCTAGCATTTTGGTGGGAACCCCTTCCCCTTCCCCTGAGGCCACAAAAAGCTACCTGCCGCACTCACACTCAGATCCTTGGCTACCACAAGGTGCTGGCACATACAACATAAAAGGACACAAAGAGGGGAGGCAGGGCGAGATTGTGTGGGTTCACAGATGACCGCTCGAAGAACCCCATTTACAGGTGGGCAACCTGTCCTTCTTCTTTGTGGTCTCTGTGACTTACACAAGTGGGAGACTGGCGAGCTGGCAGCAGAGGAGGAGGCAGTGTCATGATGCACACCAGTGATCCGAAGATATCACACCAATAAATGCTAGGCATGGTAACAAACCGTAGCAATAAGCATAAAAGTGCATACAATAAGGTCATTACTGGAAGGCACATCCTAGGTGACAGAAGAGAATAGCACCGCTCTGCCAAAGGCGGTGTCTCTGGAGGATCTCTGATCAATCCTATAGTGGGAAATGAAGGTGGTAGGATAGGACCAGATCACTGCCCTGCAAATGTCTTGTAAGGGTGCATCTCTCAGGCTGCTGAAGCAGACAGGCCCCTGGTAGTGTGGCTCTTGACCTGTAGAGGAGGGTCCCTACTGGCTAGTTCATAGGTAAGTCTGATGGTGGATGCTACCCACTTTGACAGTCGCTGAGAAGATACCAGGAGGCCCTTCTTGGTGGAGAAGTAGCAAAGGAAAAGTCTCTGGGACTTCTTGAATTCTGCGGTGCATTGCAGAACAATGAAAGGAAGTTGAGGAGATCGATGGTATTGAAGGAGTTGACATCGCGGTGTCTGCTCCTGAGGAAAGCAGTGAACTTGGAGAACTTGTAGGAGTAGGATTGAAGGGTCAAGGGCTTGTAGGCCATTTTGATTACTTGTCTGAGAGTTGCTGGAAGAGAGATCAAGGGCAGAGGTTCCATGCTGTCAGCTTGAGATGACTGATGTCCGGAAGGTGCATGGTGCTGTTGTTCATCGTCAGGAGGTCTGGTCTGAGTGGCAGCCTTCAATACTGTCCTCTCAACAACAGAAGCAGGGTGGCAAACAAGGGTGATCAGGATCGCCGATGCTTGGTCTCAACAGATCTTCTCAATGACCCTTGTGATCAGGGGAAATGGAGGAAAGATGTAGACCACTGGGCCTCTCCAATGGAAGAGGAACACATCTTCAAGGAAGCCTTGGCTCACCCCACCTCTGGAGCAGAAGAGGCAACACTGTCTGTTCATCAGGGAGGCAAAGAGGTTGATCGTGGGTGTCGTCCAGGCACTGAATACTTCAGTGAGGGCTTGAGGGTTGACCCTCCATTCATGGGAGGTCGATGTCGACCAGCTGAGTCGGTCTGCCCGGGTATTCTGAACGCCTGGTAGGTGAAGAGCCAAGGGAAAGATCCCGTGAAGAAGGCACCAGTTCCACAGGTGGATTGCCAAGTTGAATAGGGTTGTGGACCATGTGCCCCCTTGCCTGTTGACACAGTAAGCAACTGTGGTGTTGTCTGTTGAAATCTGTACGGTATGGCCATTGACAATGTCTTCAAAGACTCTGAGGGCTTTGATGACAGTGAGCATCTCAAGGGCATTGAAACAGTAAGATTTGTGGGAGTTGGGCCAGTGGCCTCTGCCTGTCAGATAGTCAGTGTGGGCACCCCAGCCTTTGCAAGAGGCATTGGTGGTGAGAGATACCATTGGATTCAGGAGGTGAAATGGTATGCCTGGCATGACGTTTTGGGGGTTCCTCCACCAGGAGAGGGACCAAAGGATGGCCCTTGGTATTAAGAGGCGACAATAGGGGCTGTTGATAATCGGGTCGAAGACCTTCAGGAATCAACTCTGTAGGGGTCGCATCCCTAACTTGGTGAAGGGGATGACAGCCATCGTTGAAGCCATTAAGGCCCAGAAAGTATTGAGTGCTATGACTGCCATGCATTTTGTGAACACCGTGAGCGCTGTGTTCAGGCTGAACAGAAGTACTCAGAATCTGAATGCCTGTCTGCCGATTGAGAAGGCAAGGAACCTCCTGTACTCTTGTCAGATCCCTATATGGAAATATGCATCTCTGAGGTCGAGGGTGGTGAACCAGTCTCCCCTTTGGAGAAGAGGAAGGATGCACTTCAGGGATACTATCCTGAACTTGCGAGGTTTGATGAACCAATTTATCCCACGAAGGTCCAGGATGGGTCGTATACCCCCGTCCTTCTTCAAGACCAGGAAATATCTGGGGGAGAAGCTGGATCAAAGGGTATGGAAGGGGATTGGTTCTATTGCACGCTTTCTTCAGAGGACATGGATCTCTTTGACAAGAGGGGGAAATGGATGGGTGACTTGGATGCATCCGCGTGGAGGTATTGAGGAGAACTCAGTTGCATACCTTCTGGACATGATGCCAAGAACCCAGGCTTCAGTCGTTATCAAGGACCAGGCATCGAGGTATTGTGAGAGTTTTGACTTAAAGGTTGGGTCTGGCAGATGGTATAGTTGTGATGTTCCATCTGTAGTGGTGCCCGTGGTGGCAGACATAGTGGCATCAGACAAGTGTGTAGCGGTGAAAGCAAAAGCATCAGAGTCGTCTTCGGGACCATCAAACCCAGAGTTTGGGGGGGGGTTGGGATTCTTTTTTGTAAGGGCTATTTTATGGGTGAGGTGGGTGGTGGTGAGTAGGCTGGTTGGGGTGGGTTGTGATGAGCACTGGGGTAAGTATGGACTGTAGGTATGGCGGGAGGACTGCAGTATCAATGGTAGCATTATCGAGAGAGGTATTGTTGTGGTTGGATGCCATATTTCTTTACTGAAGAGTGCATTTTGTGAATATGCTCTAGTTTCTCATCTGTTGTGCTGTTGAAAAGGCCAGCTGAGTCAAAAGGGAGGTCCTCCACCATGGTCTGAGATGAAGGTGGCCAGCCCAAAGAGTGAAGCCATGAGTCTTGGCGAAGGGTCACCGAGGAAGCAAAGGCTTTAGAAGCACAGTCCACGATGTGGTGTGCCATAGTGATTTGCTGGTTAGTGAGGTGGCAGGCCTCAGCAGGGAAGATGTCTGCTAACCTTTTCTCCTTGACAGGGAGTCTATTAACAAAGACCTTCATCTTGTCCCACAGCCATTGATCGTAGGCCACCATGCAAGCTGAGTAGTTTGACATCTTGAAGATCAAGGCCACGTTAGAATAGTTTTGCAACAAATAGAGTCTAGCCTCTTTCCCTCCTTATCAGGGGGAGTTGCATGTAGAGATTGGGAGGTCTTTACTTGGGCAGCGTTCACAATGACGGAATTAGGCTTTTGGTGGTTCTGGAGCCATTGTTTGTTAGTGTCAATCACCTTATTGAAGGAGTTGAGCTTCTTGGATGTGGCCAGTGTAGAGGCTGGGGAGGACCAAGGCTTCTTGAAAATGTGGAGCAAGTAGGGTAGCAATGGAATAGCAGCTATGGAGGGAGCCTGTTCTTGTGGTTGATCATCTATGGCCTCCTTGGCTAATTCCATGGCAAATATGAGGTTCTTTGCCATGCAGGATATAAGGTCGGAAAACACTCTAACATCATCAGAAGGAGAAATGGGTTCTTCATGGGAGATGACTATCTCTGGAGGCCTGTCATCCGTGTGATCGACTAAGTCCGAGGAAACAGACGTTCACCTAGAGAGCGATGTGCCTGGAGGTGGCATGGGTATCAGGGATGGTGGTTGCGCAGAGGATGGGACAGCAGGCATCAATGGGAGAAGCTGTCCTTCAGGAGCATTGGAGGCTATCTGGGTCTGTGGCTGCTTAAGTGGAGGTGAGGGGGTCAAAGTAAAGGATCGATGTTGATGACGAGACAACATGATCTCCTTGTAATATATCCGTCCCTTGTAATGGTGTCAGAGAACATAGATGTCTTCCGAAGAGTAGTCATTGGACGACCTCGAAAGTGAGCAGTATACATAGGTACGGTGCCAATGAGATTGAAATCGATCATGACGTGTAGATCTTTGGTGTTGAGAATGATGGCAGCAACTTGAGGAAGAGCATGATCGAGAGTGGGAGCTGTGTCTATGAGGACTAGTATTGAAGGGTCGACCACAGCGAGAAGCAGGAATGGACCCTGGCAGATTGATGAGATGGAGCAGGAACTGTGACTTGGAGGGGTGTGTCCATGGGGAAGGAGGTGGGAGACAAGACTCTTATAAGATTCTTCCTGCACCATTACCACCTTCATCTGGATATTGTGACCAGAGTCCCATTGAGGGTCTTGTGTGGGATTGTGTTTGACTATCTCACCGTTGGAGACTTGAGAGCGAGCAGAAGAGGCAAACGGGAGTGGGGTCAATCCTTAAGAGAGGATGCCTGGGGTCTAAGTGACTCAAGTGGAAGGTCTTGATTGGATTCAGAGATGGTCACTACAGTAAGAGGCTCGATGTGAGAGGCCTGGGATGATTTGCGTCTATCTTGACATCTACAAGATTTGGACAATTCCTTCTCAAGGGAGCGGCCTGCAGTAGCTGGGGACAGAGGTGAAGGTGTAGTTGAGGTCGGGGGCCTCAATTTCTTGTCTGTCAATGCTAAAGATGATTAGAACGGCTTGAAGTTGGGACCAATGCTGATCAGTCTTGTTGAGGCTCTTTGGACGAAGTCCAACAAGCCAGTTCCTTCGAGGGAGGTGGAAGGGCTTTCTTCAAGGTATCCATCCTCGATGGCTATGGTTTCCACAGGAGCTGATGCGGCAGAGGCTGCAGAGGCGGAGGTGGAGGTAGTAAGTTTTAGGGCCTGTTTGTAAAGAACGGCATGAAATCTAGCCTTCCTGGTCTGAGTGGTGGAAGCCTGGCAGTGAGTGCAGGTTGACACGTTGTGTGTTTTGCCAAGGCAGATGAGGCACTTAGCGTGTCCTTCGTAGTGTGGAATCTTGGTGTTACACGATCGACAGTGTTTGAAGAATGCTGTTGAAGCCATGAACAATTGAGCCAAGAAACAGATCCAAGGTTGAAGTCCAGGTAGAGTAAGGATTGAAGCCGAGGAGGCGAAGACAAAGACGAAGAAGCTCTGAAATCAACCAACGCGGTAGAAAAAATGGAACTGAGTGCGAGTGTGGCAGGCAGCTTTTTATGGCCTCAGGAAGGGGGCGGTGTTCCCACCAAAATGCTAGCCCAGAAGCTCAAGAAGTTTTCATAGCCAGTACTGCGAGGCACAGACTACCCACTTGTGTGAGTCACAGAGACTATGAAGAAGAACATTCTATTCTGCCAGCTGGAATACTGTGTCCAGTTCTAGGCACCACAGTTCAGGAAGGATATTGACAAGCTGGGTCATGTCCGGAGAAGGGTGACCAAAATGGTAGAAGGCCTTGAAATCATGTCCTGTGAGGAATGGCTTAGGATGCTGCGTGTGTTTAGCCTGGAGAAGAGAAGGTTAAAAGATGATATGATAGCCATGTTTAAATATTTTAAAGGATGTCATATGGAGGATGGAACAAACCTGTTTTCTACTGCTCCAGAGTCTAGGACACAGAGCAAGGGCTTCAAATTTCAGGAAAAGAGATTTCATCTAAACATTAGGAAGAACTACCTGACAGTAAGAGCAGTTTGACAGTGTGATGTACTGCGCGGAAGTGTGGTGGAGGGCCTTTCTGCACTACACTGATATAGTGCTATTATTCCACTTTCAACATCCTGTGGAATTCTGGGGTTTGTAGTTTCCTGAGGCCAAAGAGCTCTCTGGTTGAGAATTCTAAAGGCCCTCCCTAAACTGCAAACTCCAGGATTCCATAGGATGTTGAAAGTGAATGATAGTACTATAACAGTGTAGTGCAGAAAGGCCCAGAGTCTCCTCCTTTGGAAGTTTTTAAACAGAGGCTATATGACCATCTCTTGGGAATGCTTTTATGCTATATTCCTGCATGACAGGAGGTTGGGCTCAATGGCCCTTGTGGTCTCTTCCAGCTTTATGACTCAGTGTCTGGAGTCTCCCAGGCCCCTCAAGGGTCAAAACAAATTTTTGCAGCATTTTTCCAAAAAAAAAAAACGTGGGGAGGTTGTCTCAAATGACCCCAAATGCCTGCTAGAGGGCTTGCTGTTGTTGTGTGCCTTCAAGTTGTTTCCAATGTGTGGCAACCGTAAGGTGAACCTATCACGGGATTTTCTGGAGGCTGAGAGCGCGTGAGAGTGAGTGATGAATTCCATACACTTTAAAAGACTGAGAAAATAAACATACTTCTCCTTTGGATAATCAGCATCCTTTCTTGTTTTGTTGAAAAAGTATCAAACTATATGGAAGAGTTTATTAAGAAATGATAAATATTATATAGAAGGACTTGTGTGATTAATTTGGTCTTGGAGCTTTCTTTATTTTAAAAAATGTATTATTTCTTGTGTAAATAAAAAGTATTTCTTTGCTCATCAGCCTTGGGTGTTTAATTTTGGTATTTTTCATTTGTTGAGTAGATGATTTAATTTTAAAAATGAGTTGTTTTGTATTCAGCCT